>BLSH010086767.1:630718-648966 GCA_018402905.1 Glandirana rugosa
TAGATAACAATTCCCTCCGCAGATAACAACAACCAACGACAACAACAATAGACGCCTCCCTTAACAATAGATCTCCCCAGCAACAGTAGATTCCCCCCACGGCCAGCATCAATAGAATCTCCAGTAACCAACAACAATAGACCCCTCCCTCAAAAGTAGATCCCCCAGCAACAGTAGATCCCCCGTGACCAGCATCAATAGACGCTCCAGCAACCAACAACAATAAACCCCTCCCTCAAAAGTAGATCCCTACCAGCAACAACTGAAACCCCAGCAACAATGGGCCCCTCCCTCAACATTAGATCCCCCAGCAGCCAGCATTAATGAGGCTTCCAACACACCCCAGCACCCCTTGCCATTACATACATGAGGAGCTGCAACTCACGTTCCCCCACCTTCCCGCTGAAAAGAAAACCCTGGTTATAGATGTGTAAACTATTTGGACGCACAAAACACAAACCCTAAGGTAACACTAACTTTAAAGGGAAGTATGGATTTTTTAAAAAAGCAAACATCATTACTCCCTTCAATGCCACAGCATTTGTGTGACGCTGCAACTGTCTCATGTCAGCTTTAAGACCGAGAAATAAGCGGTCACATGACCTCTGATTGTTTGGGATGTAGAGGGGGCAGAGCGACTCAGGGGGGCAATAGCCGCTATGAGCTGACTCTGGTCACAGGAGGACAAGAGTAATTGTAAGTTTTGACCATACTTCTGTAAGGTTACCCTTTCCTATATCTTAAAATAATTGTACCCCAACTCTTAGGTAACCCTAAAGCTTTGTTTATAAACAAAGCCATGTAATTGCCAAGGGCTAAAGGAGTGAAGTGGGATGGGCCGCCTCCATTTTTTAACCGCTTAAGGACCGCCCCACGTACATTTACTGCGGCAGGGCAGCTGTTGAGCGTACAATCACGTACCTGTATGTAATTTCAAATGCTGAGTCTGGGGCGTGTATGTGTGATTGGGCACAGCGGGAGCCAATCAACGCGTGCGGCGGACCCGCCGATTGTACCCGAGGCAGACAAAAGGGCAGTCTGCCTATGTAAACAAGGCAGATCGCCATCCTGTCAGTAGGGAGATCTTGTGTTTCTGCTAAGCAGGAACACAGATCTCTGTCTTAACCCCGTCAAAGCACCCCTCCCCCCCACAGTTAGAAAGCACCCCCAGGGAACACATTTAACCCTTTGATCGCCCCTGATGTTAACCCCTTCCTTGCCAGTGTCAGTACAGTGACAGTGCATTTTTTAAAGCACTGATCACTGTATTGGTGTCACGGTTTCCTAGAAAATGTCAGTTAGGGGTTGATTTACTAAAGTTGGAGAGTGCAAAAACTGGGGCAGCTTTGCATGCTAGCCAATCAGCTTCTAACCTCAGCTTGTTCAATCAAGCTTTGACAATTAAACCTTGAAGCTGATTGGTTATTGTGTGGAGCTGCACCAAATTTTGCACTTTTGAGCTTTAGTAAATCGACCCCTTAGTGTCAGGTTTGTCCACTGCAATGTCACTGAAGGGGTTAAGAAATGTTTATTTTACCAGAGAACTTAAGTTAAAACACAGGAATCATTCATGGACAAATGTTAAAAGCGACCCATGTCATCTTCTTGTTTTGGATGCAACACACCCCCTAAGGAGCCACAAGTGTAAAGGGGTCCCCCACCCTGCACAGCCAGGCACACCGCATCTTCACAGCACCCTTGAGTCAGAAGAACAGTCCAGTACTTTGTTTTTATCCTTTATTGAGGAGAATAAACGTGGAGAGGAGCGGCTGGTCCATAAGGGGCACAGGGGCGCCACCCCCCTAGTTTGCATGTTGGGCGCCAGACTCATAGGTTTCTATGAGTTTTTTTCCAAGCACATGATTAGGGCCTGAGGGTCTAATTGGCTTGAAAAAGGTTGGGCTCGGGGCGGAGAACTCACCCACTTGTGACACTAGCGAATCAATATTTGCTATTGGTTTCCGGCTTCTCCTCCCGGCCAATCAGGACATGAGGTGGATCATGAGGTGGACCTAAAGAAGACCAGGTTGGCCGGGAGGAGAAGCCGGGGAATCTGCGGCGCTGCGGCCCTGGAGGGGTGTTGTTTGCCGCACCCCCCCCCAAAAAATTTTTTTTAGCACCAGCTGCCACTGAACATGGATGGGGATTGGCATATTATGAGATGCTCACTTGATCAAAGCAACAACTCTTCAGGGACATTCAAATATATACAATCCTCATATGTACACTCCTCTTCTGCCTCCTGCATGAATCTTGCTTGCGGAACTACAACTCCCAGGACCAGCTGGCACATATTGGATGATCCAAAAATAAAGGCTCAGTCAGATAGGTAGCAAAAGCCCTTTACAGGCAGGGACCACGGGCAGTCCTAGTGCCCAACTGTCCTTCTGTGGCTACTGATCCCAGCATCACTCTTCAGGCACGGCCAGTCCACCTGGCTGCAGTTGTCCCTTTCACTAGCCCTCCTGGCTAAACTTTCACAGTCCTCACAGACTGACTCAGCATTCATCTCAGACTGCTCTCACCCAGTCCTCTCAGGCATGCCTCTCAGTCCTCTCCCGACTGTAACACTCACCATCCCACCTGGCTGTCTTTCTCCCTGGAGATTTGCCCGGCAGTGTTCTCCTGATGTCGTTCTCCTGCTCCCATGCCTCCAGTTACCCAAGCCCAGGCCCGAGGTCACCCCCCAGACTCGAGGGTTATCCTCAAGGGTCACCAACAAACTAACACTCTATCTCTAACTCCCACCCCATCTCCACTGTGCCAGCTGGGCTGACCCTGAGTATTTGAGGGGGCCTGCCCCCTGCCAACCTATCTGTTGGGGGTTGGTCAGGACCCTGAGAATACTCCGGAAAGCTCCTCCTTACCTCCACTCCTGGTCTTCTGGAAGATTCCAGCAAGTTCCAGAAGTAGGGGGAGGATTCAGAGATTCTGCCTATAAGTCATCCAGCTCTCCCTGAGTCACTCACGAGACCCACATAAAAACACAGGCTTGGCTGCCAGCCAAGCCTAATACTTTACCTACTCTACAGAAAAATCCTATTCTAGCACACCAGAGGGTGCTACATTTGGATGAAAAAATGCCACCACACCAGTCCCAGTGTCCCAGACTAGTGTAAGCACTCAATAGTTTTCCTGATCACCGCCACACCAGTCCCTTTATCACCAGACCAGTGTAAATCAGCAACGGTGTTCCTGATCAGCCACACCGGTGCTACTGTAACTAGACTAGTGCAAGCCAGCAATAGTGTTCCTGATCAGCAGCCGTATAGTGTCACACGAGTAGTGTAAACCAAGACCTGTGTTCCTGATAGCTGTCACAGCAGTCCTAGAGTAAATAGACCAGTTCAGCCAGTAACAGTGTTCCTGATCACCTCCCCACCAGTCCTAATATCACCAGACCAGTGCAAACCAACAACAGTGTTCCTGATCAGCACCTGTACAGTCTTGAGAACAGTGTACTGCTGAAGGCCCACTGAAGAAGCCCAATCACAGGGCGATACGCGTCTAGGGAGGAGCCGAGCCCGCAACGTCATGCCCTTCTCGTGCCCGGGAGCTTAGTCGGCTGATGTTTGTAACATTGGAGCACTGTAGAAGTAATTTTTAAAGTAAGTGCGTATGCTGTGTGGGAAATAAACAGTTTTAGCGGAGTACACTATGTTCTGTACATTTTCATTTTTATAACCCGACTATGGAAGTGTGAGCTGTTCGATGGAGTGATAAGAAGCAACCATCCAGGAGCAAGGGGAAAAGTTGGTTTCTGGTCACAGAGATTCTGGGTTTTACACGTTATATGCGTATTCCTTGTTCCTTGCGATGAGCAGGTTTTTCACTTGGTGAAGGATGAGCACAGAAGCAGGAATTTCAATTGAAGACACTTGGATGTTTGTTTATTTCACTGATACAATCATAATATATAGACACTGGACTGTGGAGATCATTAAAAAATTAAATTTTTTTAAATATAACTTATGCACTATATATTTGTTAAAATGTTATATTTATTTTTGAATATGTATTTTTAAGGAGTTGCGCTACACTATTTTTTATTGGATTTAAACCAGGAGCAGTCCCAGAGAAAAGAGACCAGTTCAGCCAGCAACAGTGTTCCTGATCACCGCCACACCAGTCCCAATGTTCCAGACCAGTGTAAATCATCAACAGTGTCCTTGATCACCGCCAGTGCCAGCGTAACCAGACCAGTGCAGCCAGCAACCATGTTCCTGATTTGCACCTGTACAGTGTTTCGAGACCAGTGTAAGCCAGGAACAGTGTTCCTAAACGCTGCCACAGCACTTCCAGAGTGAGCAGACCAGTGCAGCCAGCAATAGTGTTCCTGATCACCACCACATGAGTTCCAGTGTCACCAGATCAGTGCAGCCAGCAGCAATGTCCCTGATCACCAACATACCAGTCCTAGTTTTACCAGACCAGTGTAAATCAGCAACAGTGTTCTTGATCACTGCCTCACCAATGCCAGCATAACTATATCAGTGCAAGCCAGCAACAGTGTTCCTGATCAGCACCTGTACAGTGTCTCGAGGCCAGTGTAAACCAGGAAGAGTGTTCCCGATCACCACCATATGAGTCCCAATGTCACCAGACCAGTGTAAATCCGCAACAGTGTTCCTGATCACCGCCGCACTAGTGCCAGCATAACCAGACCAGTGCATATCAGAAACAGTGTTCCTGATCAGCACCCGTACAGTGTCACAAGACCAGTGTAAGCCAGGAACAGTGTTCCTGATAGCTGCCACGGCAGTAAGGTTGCCACCTCATCCCTTTAATCCAGGACACATATGAATTACACAGGTTCTGTGGCTGATTAAGGTGGTAATTAAACTCACTTGGTGCCTCATCTGCATTAAATTAGCCTGTCTAATTAATATGTGTCCTGGATTAAAGGGATGATGTGGCAACTCTACCCGGCAGTACAAGAGTAAACAGACCATTTCAGCCAGCAACAGTGTTCCTGATCACGGCCACATCAGTCCCACTGTTACAAGACCAGTGTAAATCAGCAACAGTGTTCCTGATCACCATCACACCAATCCCAGTGTCACCAGACCTGTGTACACTATGAACAGTGTTCCTAATCACCACCACACCAGTCCTAGTATCACTAGACCAGTGTAAATCAGCAACAGTGTTCCTGATCACTGCCTCACCAATGCCAACGATCAGCACCTATCCAATGTCATGGGACCAGTGCAAACCAGCAACAGTGCTCCTGATCACCACCACACGAGTTCCAGCGTCACCAGACCAGTGCAAACCAGCAACAGCATTCCTGATCACCACCACACGAGTCCCAGCGTCACCAGACCAATGCAAACCAGAAACAGTGTTCCTGATCACCACAACATGAGTCCCAGTGTCACCAGACCAGTGCAAACCAGCAACAATGTTCCTGATCACCACCACACGAGTCCCAGTGTCACCAGACCAGTGCAAACCAGCAATAATGCCCCTGATCACCACCACCACACGAGTGCCAGTGTCACCAGACCAGTGCAAACCAGTAACAGTGTTCCTGATCACCACCACACGAGTCCTAGTGTCACCAGACCAGTGCAAACCAGCAACAGTGTTCCTGATCACCACCACACGAGTCCTAGTGTCACCAGACCAGGGCAAACCAGCAACAGTGTTCCTGATCACCACCACACGAGTCCCAGTGTCACCAGACCAGTGCAAACCAGCAACAGTGTTCCTGATCACCGCCACATGAGTCCCAATGTGACCAGACCAGTGCAAACCAGCAACAGTGTTCCTGATCACCACCACACGAGTCCTAGTGTCTAGAGACCAGGGAAAACCAGCAACAGTGTTCCTGATCACCACCACATGAGTCCCAATGTGACCAGACCAATGCAAACCAGCAACAGTGTTCCTGATCACCACCACACGAGTCCCAGTGTCACCAGACCAGTGTAAGCCAACAACAGTGTTCCTGATCACCACCACACAAGTCCCAGTGTCAATAGGCCAGTGCAAACCAGCAAAAGTGTTCCTGGTCACCATCACATGAGTCCCAGTGTCACCAGACCAGTGCAAACCAGCAACAGTGTTCCTGATCACCATCACATGAGTCCCAGTGTCACCAGACCAGTGCAAACCAGCAACAGTGTTCCTGACCACCATCACACGCGTCCCAGTGTCACTAGACCAGTGCAAACCAGCAACAGTGTTCCTGGTCACCACCACATGAGTCCCAGTGTCACCAGACCAGTGCAAACCAGCAACAGTGTTCCTGACGACCATCACACGCGTCCCAGTGTCACCAGACCAGTGTAAGCCAACAACAGTGTTCCTGATCACCACCACATGAGTCCCAGTGTCACCAGACCAGTGCAAACCAGCAACAGTGTTCCTGACGACCATCACACGCGTCCCAGTGTCACCAGACCAGTGTAAGCCAACAACAGTGTTCCTGATCACCACCACACGAGTCCCAGTGTCACCAGACCAGTGTAAGCCAACAACAGTGTTCCTGATCACCACCACACAAGTCCCAGTGTCAATAGGCCAGTGCAAACCAGCAAAAGTGTTCCTGGTCACCATCACACGAGTCCCAGTGTCACCAGACCAGTGCAAACCAGCAACAGTGTTCCTGATCACCATCACATGAGTCCCAGTGTCACCAGACCAGTGCAAACCAGCAACAGTGTTCCTGACCACCATCACACGCGTCCCAGTGTCACTAGACCAGTGCAAACCAGCAACAGTGTTCCTGGTCACCACCACATGAGTCCCAGTGTCACCAGACCAGTGCAAACCAGCAACAGTGTTCCTGACGACCATCACACGCGTCCCAGTGTCACCAGACCAGTGTAAGCCAACAACAGTGTTCCTGATCACCACCACATGAGTCCCAGTGTCACCAGACCAGTGCAAACCAGCAACAGTGTTCCTGACGACCATCACACGCGTCCCAGTGTCACCAGACCAGTGTAAGCCAACAACAGTGTTCCTGATCACCACCACACGAGTCCCAGTGTCACCAGACCAGTGCAAACCAGCAACAGTGTTCCTGATCACCACCACACGAGTCCCAGTGTCACCAGACCAGTGTAAGCCAACAACAGTGTTCCTGATCACCACCACACGAGTCCCAGTGTCACCAGACCAGTGCAAACCAGCAACAGTGTTCCTGACGACCATCACACGCGTCCCAGTGTCACTAGACCAGTGCAAACCAGCAACAGTGTTCCTGGTCACCACCACATGAGTCCCAGTGTCACCAGACCAGTGCAAACCAGCAACAGTGTTCCTGATCACCACCACACGAGTCCCAGTGTCACCAGACCAGTGTAAGCCAACAACAGTGTTCCTGATCACCATCACATGAGTCCTAGCGTCACCAGACCAGTGCAAACCAGCAACAGTGTTCCTGATCACCATCACACGAGTCCTAGTGTCACCAGACCAGGGCAAACCAGCAACAGTGTTCCTGATCACCACCACACGAGTCCCAGTGTCACCAGACCAATGTAAGCCAACAACAGTTGCATTCATTTTTCTACTTCAACACAGGAAATAAAATCAGACTTAGGCAATGGTCTGCTGTTCTGGGTTCCAGCCGTTGCACATTAGTCATTTCCATCCAGCATGGAAAGCTTTCCCATCATCAATCTGAAACCTGTCCTCAGCTGTTAGGAACTGCATACTGTGACCTTCAAGGAGAAGGACTGCAGCAGCTCACAATGGAAGAATAAACAATAAGTGAAGAAAACCTGACACTGGTTTACTGGTACATTTTATCCCTAACGGATTTCTCCTTTAAAAACTCAACGCTAAAATGTTTTAGCTTGTGTAAAATGTGACAATTCAGTCGTATTTTTCCTGTCAGGGGAACTGGACAGAGACAGACAAGTAACATTTTGTGACCCAGCATGGGAACAGGTCAGCCTTGACTCTCCAGGAGTGTCACCGGCAGGAAGTGAAGGTGAATAAGCTGACAGTAGACGCTGATTGACTGCCGTTATTATAGGTGAACGTATTAAATCATCCATAGAAAATAAACTTCCCCTTGTCATTCCTCCAGATGGCTAAACTTATCTTCTTCTCGACTGCGGAACAGATATTTTATATGACTTGTTTAAATAATATACTGTACTTTGCAAATATTTTATGCCTGCATTTCCAGAAAAGTGTAATCATTTATGACGGTATGCAGCTTAATCAGCTCCATAGGTCATATGGAACAATAATTTCTATCTCTTCCTACTATATGAAATTGATTTTTAAAGCTGACTAACGGTGCACAGAATTACAATTGTCATATCGCATTGAATTTTACAGAAAAATACACAACCGCAAATTGAAAATGAAAGGTCATATTTATTAATAGTGATATTAAAGGCTTAGTTTTTTTTTTAACAATAAACATGTTATACTTACCAGCGTTTTTGCACAGAGCAGTCCTGATCCTCTCCCTTGCTGAGTGCTCCACTGCTATGGGGGCACCTGTGTGTGCTCGCTCCTGAGCTGCCTCTGTGTGTCTTAACCACTTCAGCCGCGGAAGGATATCACACTTTAGGACCAGAGCACTTTTTGCGATACGGCGCTGCGTCACTTTAACTGACAATTGCGCGGTCGTGCGACTTTGTACCCAAACGAAATTTGCATCCTTTTTTTCCCACAAATAGAGCTTTCTTTTGGTGGTATTTGATCACCTCTGCGTCATTTCTGATCGCCGCTATAAACAAAAGAAGAGCGACAATTTTGCAAAAAAACCCAAATTTCTTACTTTTTGCTAAAATTCAAATCCAAAAAAATATAAAAAAACATTTTTTTCATGGGTTTTGGCCGATTTATATAATTCCTCATATTTGTGATAAAAAAAATATCGCAATCGGCGTTTATTGATTGGTTTGCGCAAAAGTGGCCGCGTTTACGGATGATGAGAATTCATTTCTGGGGTTTTTATTTTTTTTTTATTTTTTACTAGTAATGGCGGCGATCTGCGATTTTCAGCGGTGCTGCGATATTGGGGCGGACATGTCGGACCATTTTGACACTTTTTTGGGACCATTGGCATTTATACAGCGATCAGTGCTATAAAAATGCACTGATTACTGTGTAAATGCCATTGGCAGTGAAGGGGTTAACCTGGAGGGGGCGCTCTAAGGGTTAACTGTGTTCCCTGGGCGTGTTCTAACTGTGTGTGGGCTGCCCTGGCTGGGGGAAGGGGAGTGATCACAGCTTCCATATAGAGGAAGGCTGTGATCACAGCCCTTCCCCCTCTCACAGAACGGAGATCCGTGTTTACTTACACGGACCTCCGTTCTTTCACTGCGGGGGGGGCATCGCGGGTAGCCGGCGGAGATTGAGTCCGCCGCACCCGCTCCCTGGCTCCCCCGAACACAGTGAGCACGCGGGCGCGCCTCCGGCGGCGCCCGCGCGCTCACAGTGCATGATATCGCAGCCGCCGTCGTATGACGGCGGTTTGCGATATTGAGCCACCTTGTCGCCGTCAACCTGCGGTTGGCAGTCGGCAAGTGGTTAAAGGGATTGTAAAAAAGAAAATGTTTTTCTTTTGTATAAAAATAACAAACACAGTCGCGGGTGGTGCTATATATTTGGGGGGGCGCAAACAAACCTGGTCCCCTCACTCGCACTACCCCCCCGGCGCTCGCACTACCCCTGGCGCTTGTTCAATCAGGAAGGTGGCGATCCACTCGCACTGCACCCCTGGCGCTCGAACGAATGATCGGGAAGCCAGTGATCCATGGCCTTACCTTATGCCTCGGTAGAGGTACAGGGAGGAGGTTGCAGAGGGAAGAGCCAGGGTCATTGCTTTTCCTCCCAGGCAAGCAGGAAGTGGGGGCTGAGACCCAATTGGGAGTTCTAAGGGGTGCTCTGCGCCCGAGCCCACCCTTTGAAGCCAATTAGAGCCTCAGCCTCTAATCAGGTGCTTAAAAAAAAAATTGAAATCCATGCGTCTGGCGCCCTGCATGGAGGTTAGGAGCTGGGCGCATGGATTAAATTTGATTGAAATTTATTGATATAAACAACACTAAAACCACTCACATTTGACACTGTGGGACAGTGTCGGGATTGGTAGACTGGCACACCGGAAGTGACGCGATAGTGTGGGCCCGCTGCTTGTGGATGATATGCAGTGTCCTACAGTGTCAAATGTGAATGTTTTTAGTGTTGTTTTTATTAATACATTTTAATCAAACGTTACTACACTATGTGTGCATTCCCTTTCTTTTCACCTACCCTCAGGCTGCTTTCGCACTGAGGCGTTTTACAGACGCTATTTAGCTAAAAATAGCGTCGTAAAGCGCCTCAAAAGTCCCCCCCAATCCACCCCAATGTGAAAGCCCTGAGTGTTTTCACATTGGGGCGGTGCGCTAGCAGGACGTTACAAAAAGTCCTGCAAGCAGCATCTTTGGGGCGGTGAGTGGAGCGGTAATATACCGATCCTCTACCGCCCCTGCCATTGAAATGAATGGCAAGTGCTTCCGAAGCGGCTGCACACCGCCTCGGTAGCGCTGAGCGGCGGCACTTTTAAACCCTTGTGGGGGGTTAAAAGCGCGGCGCTTCCGCCCGCATAGCGGAGCCATATCGCTGGTAAAACTCTGCTAAAACTAGCGGGGTTTCACCGCTACCGCGGGTACCGCCTCAGTGTGAAAGTAGCCTTAATGGGAGATTGTGAGAGGACCCTGTTACCACTATAGAGGAGCCAATATCCACCACAGAGTACCAATCACTGGGAAACGAGAGGAGGACCGATATTTGAGAGCCACTAGCCATCCACAAGAGGATAAGCAGACGAAAATGGAATTTTGAGGCACACATGCCGTTACCTTACAGCAGTAAGGTGAGAGGCCACTCAGCACAGAGGTGTCACTGCAGGTGAAGAAGAGACACCTGTCATAGTCTATTGTAGTTGCACAGTGAAAAACTGCAGCACTTGGATTCACCTTTCACACTTCATTAGTTTCCTTATCTGGATGTTTTTTACATTGTCACGGATATTATATTCACGTTTTATGTATATGTGAGCCATGATATTTGCCACAGGAGCACGGAAGGATCATGTATTTTTGCTTAGAATATTATTTCCTTTATACACCACTGTGAGATATTCACATAACTGTACTATTGGAGTTGTTTTAATTTAAAACACCCTGGACCAATTACTCCCTTAATTCACAATAGCGCAGCACCAATAAGCATCTGGTATAAAAACCTCCAGCCTTTACAGCCATTAACCACTTCAGCCACGGAAGGATTTCACACTTTAGGACCGGATCGCTTTTTGCGATTCGGCACTGCATCGCTTTAACTGACAATTGCACGGTCGTGCGACATTGTGCCCAAAAAATTTGCATCCTTTTTTTCCCCACAAATAGAGCTTTCTTTTCATGGTATTTGATCCCCTATGCGTCATTTATGATCGCCGCTATAAACAAAAGAAGAGCGACAATTTTGGAAAAAAAAAAAAATGTTCTTACTTTTTGCTAAAATACAAATCCAAAAAAAAAAAAATATAAAAAACATTCTTTTCACCGTTTTTGGCCGATTCATATTCTTCCTCATATTTGTGATAAAAAAAATTGCAATCGGCGTTTATTGATTGGTTTGAGCAAAAGTTGCCACGTTTACGGATGATGAGAATTCATTTCTGGGTTTTTTTTTTTATTAGTAATGGCAGTGATCTGCGATTTTTAGCGGCACTGCAATATTGCGGCGGACATGTCGGACCATTTTGACACTTTTTTGGGACCATTGGCATTTATACAGCGATCAGTGCTATAAAAATGCATTGATTACTGTGTAAATGCCATTGGCAGTGAAGGGGTTAACCTGGGGGGCGCTTTAAGGGTTAACTGTGTTCCCTGGGCGTGTTCTAACTGTATTAGTGTTTGACTGGCATGGGGAGGAGAGTGATCACGGCTTCCATATAGAGGAAGGCTGTGTTTACATACACGGATCTCCATTCTTTCACTGCAGGGGGGCATCGCGGGTAGCCCGGCGGAGATCGAGTCCACCGCACCCGCTCCCTGGCCCCCCCGGACACAGTGAGTGCGCGAGCGTGCCTCCGGTGGTGCACGCTCACCGTGCACGATCTCGCAGCCGCCGTCATATGATGGCGGTTTGCAATATCGAGCCAACCTTGTCACCGTCAACCTGCGGTTGGCGGTCAGCAAGTGGTTAAATTACAACATGGCTTGTGTAGAAATTGTATATGCTATATTATTTTTTATTTGATATATTTTATTTCCACGAAAGTAAAGTTGCTCTTTAACCAGGGCCACTGTTAGAAATCATGGGGCCCCCGAACAGCCTACCTGACCACGTGCACGGGTGTATGGTTCCAAACACAGACCATGTGCATTTGGGGCCGCTTATCCGCACATGCACACCTGCCAGATTTGGACCTACGGCTGTGTTTGTACAGCTGCTGCACCCCCATAGAATAACAGGCGGCTCCGGCTGCATGAACAAACTAGACATGTGCGGTTCGTTACATTCTGAATTAAAATTCAAACAAATTTTTGGAAATTCGGATGTATCCAAATTTCTGAATTACAATAATACCGAATTCAAATAAATCTGAAATAACGAAAAAAAAAACATTCGGACGGAATTCGAATTGGAATCATTTTCAAATCGTTTTAGAATACTTTTCGAATTCGAATAGTTTTCAAATTCGCATAGTTTTCAAATTCAAATTCGAAAAGTCCTTGAATTTGAATAGTTTTCCAATTTCCAAAGAGAACAAGATAGAATAGAAAACAAAGGAATAGAACAGAAAGAAAAACCCCAATAGGCTAGAAAAGAATATAACAGAAAACAAAAGAATAGAATACAACAGCTCAGTTCCACTCCACCACATTATATTCTTTCATTTTCTGTTATATTCCTCTCTATTGTATTCTATCGTTTCCCATTCTATTCCTCCACTTTACACTCCACCCCATTCTCCTTGGAAATTGGAAAACTGTTCAAATTCAAATCAGTTCGAATTTGAAAACGATTTGAATTTGAAAACTTTTTGAATTTGAAAACTATTTAAAATTGATTCGAAAACTTTTCGAATCAATTTGAAAATGAATAAACAAAACAAATTTCTATAAACTAATTAAACAAATGAAACAAATCTAACTAAACAAATTTATGTAATTAATGAATCGAAACAAATTTTTCCGCTCTGCACGTCTAGAACTGCTCATTCATGCAGCCAGAGCACCTGTGTGAATGAGCCTTTAGGCTGGGTTCACACTATTGCAAATCGGATGCAGGTTCCCCACATCCAATTTGCAATAGCAGGAGATTTTGACTGGCTCTCTATGGAGCCGATTCACATATCTCTGCTGCGGCTCCGGAGCGAATTTGCACAGGAGCCCTGTCCGTCTTTTGGTCCCCTTAAGGTCCAAATTCATCCAAAAATGCAGGCTGAAATCGGACCTGAAATGGTGAACCAGGACGCACCGGACCCCTGCTGTGCACGGCATGCAGCGATAGTGTGAACCCAGACTACATTATTTTTAAGAGCCCTGAGGGAGGGGAGTTTTGGTAATCCCTTTCCCTCTATCCCTTTCTCTGCAGCTTCAGATGCACTACAGAATGAATAAGTAGGAAGCACTCTGTACAGAGGCTCCCTGTTCATTCAGCCACTGAAGCATAGCAAACACAGTTTGCTTTGCTTCCGTTATAAATGAACACAGGAGCGATTAGTACTGATTACTCCCTGTGTTCATTCTGGAAATGAAGGAGCCGATAAACATGACATGTTTACTGGCCCCCCTACTCATCATCCTGACACTAATCCCCTTTGCCCTCCAGCATCTGACAGCTGGTGGGAGGGAGAGGAGGAGAAGCAGGTAGCACACAGGGGGATCAGAGCTGCGGGAAACAGAGAAGTCAGATTGTGGAGGGGGGTGATGGGAGGCACAATTGCTTGAAATGATCCCCATGTGGCTTCCTGTGCAGCAGCAGAAAGCCGGTGAAAGGGAGAGGAGGAGAAGCCTGCGACACTGTGGGGGACGCTGTAAATTTGCTGCACCATAGAGCTGCCCAGGCCCCCCTGTTGAACTTATGGAGCTGAGGTCCCATACAGGATGCCTTGCCTTTAACCACTTCAGCCCTGGAAGGGTTACCCCCCTTCAAGACCAGGCCATTTTTTTGCAATATGGCACTGTGTTACTTTAACTGACAATGCAACGCTGTACCCATTGGCTTCCCTGACTCTGAGAGTCCTCCGCCACCCCTGGCACACTGGGTTCACTCATAGTGTTATTTCTCCTTTAACTAGGACACAGTAAAGGAAGCACACAATGTTGAGAACATCAATGATATTTACTCAAAAAATTATGTATTTAAGAGAAACTCTGACTTGACAAATATAAGAATCACTTACAAAAATGAAAATGAAAACACCAACGAATAACTTGATATCTTACTTGTATCCTAAGGATTAAATATAGAAACACTTTTACAGATCTAACTGCTGTGCATGGGAGTGGGGCACAGGAGAGCAGGAGGGTGACTACTGGACGTCAAACCACTCTCTACTATTCACTCCCTTGACAGACACCAAAATGAATAAACACGTGAAATCAACAAATAATATATATTTTCGGATATAGGCTAGTAACCTAAAGGTCAACCAGCATAAATCAACTGCTAAACAGGTACAACTTGATTGAATGTAGGTAAACCAGTATAACCCAATTTACTGTAGATAAACCAGTATAACTCAATTTACCTCAGATACACATAAATTCAACCTGCTCTAGAGAGGAGAGTTCTTAGGTGAATTCAGTATGCTAATATTTGGGCAAGTATCAGGGGCCTACTAAGTGTGTGTGTGTGTGTGTGTGTGTGTGGGGGGGGGGCAGATGAAAACTGTAGCAAATTTGGTGTTCTTTGAGTGAAAGTTCAGTAGATCTTCAGCCGGCTCTTTAGTGTAAATGGTATATACCCAGAAAAGATAGGCCCCTTTCACACTGTGAGCGCCCGAGCATCAGCGGTAAATCGCCGCTGTAATAGCAGCACTATGGCACCGCTATTTGGGACGCAGCACGGTACTTTTAACCCCCCCACAAGGGGTTAAACAGGGGTTAAAAGTGCCGGCGCTCCTGGAGCGGTGTACAGCCGCTTCTGGAGCGCTGCCCATTCATTCCAATGGGCAGGGGTGGTGGAGGAGCAGTGTAAACACCGCTCCTTCACCACCCCAAAAATCATGCATGCAGAAGTTTGATTTTCCTCCCGCGAGTGCACTGCCCCGACCCACCTCAGTGTGAAAGGACACACTGGGTTTAATGGGGAGATGCTTTACAGACGTTATTTTTAGCTAAATAGTGCCTGTAAAGCTCCCCAGTGTGAAAGGGGCCTAACTGCAATGATGGGCCTCAGCCCGCTCCCCCAACAGGAACAGTGGGTGTAGATGATGAATCCGCTGCTGTGGATGTTGACACGGATGGAGATGATGATGATGACACTCCAGCCCTCTGGCTCCTGGAATCGGCTTCCACTGCCTCGCGGTTCTCCCGGATCGATCACCTTAGCTGAACGCAGGTCTTCAGGAATAGGCTCTACTTGATGCAGGGAAGGCCTCCCAGATTGCCCACTGAAGCGCTGCACAGTTGCTGACTGCTAAGTCTGTAAAAATAGGCCGTAACTCAGCTAACAGGACCCACCCTTTGCTTAGATAGCCACTGCTTCTCCCAGGAGCCTTCTTTTGCAGCACAGTCTGATGGGAAATGCAGTTCTCCTGCAGCACAGTCTGATGGGAAATGCAGTTCTCCTGCAGCACAGTCTGATGGGAAATGCAGTTCTCCTGCAGCACAGTCCGATGGGAAATGCAGTTCTCCTGCAGCACAGTCTGATGGGAAATGCAGTTCTCCTGCAGCACAGTCCGATGGCAAATCCTTGAAAGCAAACTACAACCCCCAGAGTGCATTTCTCTTAACACAGTGGAAGTCACCAACTAATAAACTGGCACTAGGGGGAAACAGCTGCATTGTACCTGTAAGCAGGAACGTCTTTATTGCCAGGAGTATGACACTTAACTCCTGGCTACACAAACAAAATTGATATCCTCTTTTTCCCACAAATAGAGATTTCTTTTGGTGGTATTTGATCACCTCTGCAGTTTTTATTTTTTGCTCTATAAACAAAAAAAGACCAACAACTTTGAAAAGAAACCCAATATTTTTTACTTTCTGCTATAAAACATATCCAATAAAAAAATGTAAAAAACCAACTTTATTCATCAATTTAGGCCAATATGTATTCTGATACATATTTTTGGTAAAAAAAAAAAAATCACAATAGGCGTATATAGATTGGTTTGCGCAAAGGTTATAGCATCTACAAACTATGGGATATATTTATGAAATTTTTATTTATTTATTTTTTACTAGTAATGGAGGCGATTTAGTGGGACTGTGACATTGCGGCAGAGACATCTGGCACTTTTTGCACCAATACAGTAATTGGTGCTAAAAAAATGCACTGTCACTGTACTAATGAAACTGGCAGGATAGGGGTTAACATCAGGGATGACACTGGCAGGGTAGGGGTTAACATCAGGGGTGATCAAAGGGTTAAATGTGTTCCTTGTGAGTGCTTTCTAACTGTGTGGGGGATGTGCTTTGACTGGGAGAAGACAGAGATCTGTGTTCCTGCTTAGCAGAAACACAAGATCTCGATCTTCCCCTCTCACAGAACGGCTGTCTCTCTCTCTCCTGAGAACAATCGCCTGGTGCCGATGAACATTGGGTCCGCCGGATCCGCTGATTGGCTTCCACTGTGTCCAATCACACAGGTGCGTGCCTTTGTGCCCAGTGCACGAAACAACAACCAGGTACGTGATTTCGCACAGGAGGGCCACCCTGCCACAGTATATCTGCGTGGGGCGGCCCAGAAGAAGTTAAAGTGCTTATAAACCCGTACATATACCCAGTGAAGTGACTGGCCTCAGGTGACATATAAAGATGAAACAAATCCATCTTCATAAGTTGTACCTGTTTATCTGCAGTCCTCTCTTTACATCTGTTCAAAGTCCAAAATTTATACAGCTTGTCCCAGCTTTCACAAAGCAGGGAGCTAAAGTTACACTCTGCAGAGCTCAGTCTAAGAGCTGATTGGACTGAAGGCACACACTCCCCTTCATACAGCACACAGGAACAGAACTGAGGTTGTCAATCAGCTGGAGATCCCTCCCCTGTCACCATTTTACCTCTTGGTGTCAGGAAAACTTGTCAGAAGTGACTCATGTAGATAGCAAAGGAAAGAGGCAGCAGACAGAAATGTTTTGTTCATATTTCATAAGTCTGAGGTATACAACCACTTAAAACGGAGTTCCACCCAGAATTTATTTTTTACATCATTCAAGTCCTTTGCCTATATAGACTTACCTTTGAAGGAAAAAAAAAATTATACTCACCCTAAGTCACTTGTTGCTAGGTGGTCTCTGTAATCTGCCCCTTTTAGGTCCTAGGCTCTTCTCCTAACTTCCTGCTTCGCCTGGCCTCCTAGGAGATGTGACTCACCACTTCCCAGGAGTCAGTGGGCTTCCCTGTATTGTAAAATGGTGTTATTTCCAGAGAGGAAATGACATGATTTAAGGCAGATCGAGATTGTGGAGTGCACGATGGTTACCCACCATGCACTTCTTTCAGGAAGAGGTGCCAGGAGACCCAGGATGGGCTTCAGATGCCCTCACCTAAAATGGAAAAGTCCAGCAGTGAGAAAAATGAAATTGTGAGTAAAAAATATATGGAATTCCTAGGCGGTTTGAAAGTAAGGAAACAAAAAGTTACATTAATTTAGAATTTAAAGAGTGGATGCCAAAAAAAAAAAATTCTGGGTGGAACTCCGCTTTAACCACTTCAGCCCCGGAAGGATTTCCAGCTTTAGGACCGGAGCCCTTTTTGCGATTCGGCGCTGCGTCGCTTTAACTGACAATTGCGCGGTCGTGCGACATTGTACCCAAATGAAATTTGCGTCCTTTTTTCCCCACAAATAGAGCTTTCTTTTGGTGGTATTTGATCACCTCTGCGTCATTTCTGATCGCCGCTATAAACAAAAGAAGAGCGACAATTTTGCAAAAAAACCCAAATTTCTTACTTTTTGCTAAAATACAAATCCAAAAAAAAAAATATAAAAAAACATTTTTTTTCACCGTTTTTGGCCGATTTATATTCTTCCTCATATTTGCGATAAAAAAAATCGCAATCGGCGTTTATTGATTGGTTTGCGCAAAAGTGGTCGCATTTACG
>BLSH010086767.1:681396-728876 GCA_018402905.1 Glandirana rugosa
CTTTTTCAATTTTAACGTATGAGTGTTTTCAATTGCCGTTTTTCGGTATTCTTCGTTACCCCATTTTAGTTGTGTTCGCCTATTTTAGACTGCACAAAGCCCCCACTTGGGGGAAGAAGTCTCGATGCGCATCGAGACTTCTTCCCCCAAGCGGGGGCTTTGCGCAGTTGAAAATAGGCGAACACAACTAAAATGGGGTAACGAAGAATACCGAAAAACGGAAATTGAAGACACTCATACGTTAAAATTGAAAAAGTTAAATAATTGGGGAAGGAATGACCCGTGAATTGGTGAAGTCGGGGCCTTCCTAACCGACGAAATCCTGGCCTCGGGAAAAACGCTAAGCCGTGACGCAGCGAAATTGACGCACGACCGCGCAATTGTCAGTTAAAGCGACGCAGTGCCGAATCGCAAAAAGGGCTCCGGTCCTAAAGCAGCCAATCCTTCCGGGGCTGAAGTGGTTAAGTGCCCAGTAAGGAAGGGGTTAATAAATTGAAAAAGTTAAAATTGCATACTCACAGAAGTTAAAGGCAAAAAGCCATAAGAAGCAATGGGGTAAAATCAACACAAGCGGATAAAAGTTGACGCGTTTCGGGGGCGAACCCCCTTCTTCAGAGCTACGCGTAGCTCTGAAGAAGGGGGTTCACCCCCGAAACACGTCAGATTTTATCCGCTTGTGTTGATTTTACCCCATTGCTTCTTATGGCTTTTTGCCGTTAACTTTTGTGAGTATGCAATTTTAACTTTTTCAATTTATTAAATTAATTTTGGTAATGCACTAGGTGTGCGCGCCTTCCATTTGTTTTATTGTTTCAGAACTACAGGCAGATATTATATATTTAATAAAATAGATTTTTTTGTTGTTGTTGTTTTGACTGAAGGAGATAATCAATTAATTTGATTTCTCACCTTGTGGGACAGACCGTAGCTCTAGTGCAGATGAAGCCAGGACAACAAGGCACCCAATAGATGGAAGGACAACCAGCTGTGTATTGTAGAAAAAAATATGAATTCTGCCAGAATTAATTCCAGTTTTCCAGCCTGTCCTAGAAAAATGACATCTGGAATTTGGTTGCTTTGACCTATGCATCCAATTTGCTTTGCTCTTGCATTTTTTTTCCCTTGTAATATGTTTTTATTGGAATTTTCATCAAAAAAATTTATAGAAGTTTACGTAGAAGAAAAAAGGAAAGGAAAAAATCACTATTTAACAACACGTAGATGTACAATAGTGCCCATTGATACCTTAAGTATATTTAGAGATCTGCCATCGTAAATTGATGTAGGTCAAAGTGAAAAATATTGGGAATAATTTACAGGTGTACATTAATGATTAAACAACAGTGACCGTACTTAAATATAAAGAGATAAAAAAAGAGAAGAAGAGAAAAAGGAAAAAAAAAAGGAAAGAGAACATTTCCTATTTCTGATATGTGCCTGCTGTACCATGTACTTGTATGAAAAAGTATTGTATTCTCTTTGTATTGCTTCCTTTGTATGAAATCCCTGGTGTTCCTGCCAGTCCCCCTGCTCTCCTACTAAAAACTGACCACCCTAGGCATGAGAGCATAGGGTGGTCAGTTTTATGACTGTGCTGAGAACTCAGCCTACCTTCAATGATTAGACTTGTGCTGACATCCCCTTCACTGCCCCCAACCATTCCCTGGGAAGAATGGAGTGGCCCCTAGACGTCGCACATCTAGGTTATGTTGGAATGGTGAGTAGAGTGGCAATCTCAGCCTGGACTCCAACCAGGCCACACCCCCAACGCGTTTCACTCCACCTCCCAGAGCTTAGCCATGGGGATCACTGGGAAAGACCGGTTTGCTACTGTTTCTCTCCCCTAGCTCCTTGACCTCCTTATGCAGAGGGAATGTGATCACTTATAAAAAGGGAAAAAGGGTATTTATAATGTTTTTCATACACTGTTCATGGGCTGATTTACAAGGTAAAGGGTTCTCATATACGTTCATTCTGGCATATAGTGGCTCTGCATAGATTATGCAATAAACAATATATTGCTTTTTCACATTGTTATGTAAGTTCTCATTAACAGGATACTGTCACTATACTTCCAAGCGTCAGAAGTACTTGTTTTTACATGCTGAGGTCTTCCAGTATGTTTGGGCATGTATTTTGACTGCTAACAGAGAAAAGAGAATAATCCAGTAATATGTTGGTTGCATTGGAGAGCAATCTGTGCAGGTCATATTCTCTGGCAATGTGAGAGATCAAAGACAGATGTCTCACCAGCCATCTCTAAAGCTGAGACATCTGCTTGTCTATGGTCAACCTTGCTTGAATAACCAAGGTGACTTATTGTGCTGCGTACATGAAAGTAAAATATTTTCTTAATGAAAAGCAGCTCACCCCTCTTCCTCTTTACATTCCCACAAATGCTCTTCTATTTGTGATGGCCAAAAGGCTGTTGGATTATGCTTGTATGTCCAATCTCCCTTGGAGGTTAGTGGACATCCTGGAAAAGTAGGAGCAGCACAGTGGGCATCTAGTAGATAAATGGCTAAGAGCATCACTTAGTTTTGACGACGAAAAAGCCTTTGATAGGCTAAGCTAACCATTTCTCTTCACCACTTGTCACGCACCTGATGGTGGAGTCTGTCTTGTGCAGGAAGCAACCACTCTCTTCCTGGTTTGGGAACCCCTGATAGAGCAGACAGAGGGTTCCAGAGCACAGGGGGGCATGAGGGCTGGACAGGAACACTGATGGTGAGATGGGTCCGTCAGTGGCTCATGCAATCCGTAGAGTAGTGCAGCAGGCTGAAGTCGGCAACTGGCTGGCAAGCGGTACAGAGGGTGCAGGCTGAAGAATCGTTAGATACAGGCAGGCAGCAAGGTACAAAGGGGTCAGGCAGAAGAGTCGTCATGGGCAAGCTGGGGGTTGGTGCAGGCGAAGGTCAATCAAGGTCAGACAAGCCGGATCACAGGAACAAAGATCAGGATACAGGTTGAAGGTACAGGTTGCTTTCAGGAACACACTAACACTGTAGAACTGACAACACCGGCTGCTGGGTCTTGCAGGTTTAAATAGGGGCGTTTGGCGCGATCTCCGGCGTGTGCACGCGCACGGAAGCACGCGACCGCGCACGGGCGCACATGAACGCGGAAGTCTCTTAAAGGGCACCAATCTCTCCTAACATTGCCTCCCCCAAAGGGGCAGCCTCCGGATACCTCGCCGGGCACCAACTTCCAGGCAGTTTCTCTTAAAGGTTCTGATTAACTCAACAGCATGGATATTGGACTCCGGTTCTCAAGAGTTTTCCTCGGGGCCGTAACCTTTCCACTTCACCAAGTACTGGGTTACATTACCCCTCTTCCGGCAATCCAAGATGGCCTCGACCTCCTCCTCTCCATTTACAAGAACTGGTTCCGTTGGGCCCTTTTTCCGTCCCGGGAAGGGATCTGGAGGGACTGGTTTGAGTAAAGACACATGGAAAACTGGGTGCACATGTAAAGAAGAGGGTAGGACCAGTTCATACGTCACCCTGTTTACTTTTCTCTTTACCGGGAAGGGCCTGACAAATCTGGGTCCCAGCTTCCTTGAAGGACAAGCAAGTTTCAGGTTTCTGGTGGCCAACCAGACCAAGTCATCCGGCCTAAGTTCCAGCTCTTCCTGCCTTTTCCTGTCAAAAGCTTGTTTAGTAAGTTCAATGGTTCTGGAAAGTGTCCCTGGCCTGTAAGTCAAGTGAAACAGGAACCTAGAGGAGAAAAGTGCCCAACGGGCTTGACGTGGCTTTAGCCTTTTGGCAGGTATTCCAGGTTCTTGTGGCCTGTATATATCAAAATAGTTCAATGGTTCTGGAAAGTGTGTTCTGCAGGAGTTGGGTATTTTCTCTAAAGAAATCCAAGGTTTCCTGTACTGCCGATACTGTACTTTCAGGAGCCAAGCTAGGTAAAAAGGTTGGGTGGAAGCCATAATTCGCCCAGAACAGGGACTGTTTGGTGGCCGAGTGGACGGTGTTATTGAAGGCGAATTCAGCCAACGGCAATAAGGAGGCCCAGTTATCCTGAGAGAACGAGGAGAAACACCGCAGATATTGTTGCAGAGTCTGGTTCGTTCTCTCAGTTTGGCCATTCGTCTGGGGGTGATAGGCCGAGGACAGGGACAGTTCCATTTCCAATGTTGAACACAGGGCCCTCCAGAATCTGGAGGTGAACTGGTCCCCACGGTCTGACACAATACTAAGTGGTATCCCGTGGAGTCGGACAATCTCCCGGACGAAGATTTCTGCTGTTTCTGCAGCCGTGGGTGTGCCCTTCATGGGCAAGAAATGGGCCATCTTGGTCATGCGATCGACGGCCACAAAGATGGTAGTAAAGCCTTTGGACAGGGGTAGTTCCACAATAAAGTCCATAGCTATCCGGGTTCAGGTACAGGGAGTGGATTCAAAAGACCCCAAGCCTTGGCTTTGTCTGTCTTGTTTGTGCACAAGTAGCGCACGTGCTCACATATTTCCTGCAGTCTTCTTCTGCCAACGGCCACCAGAAAGAGCGTGAGAGCAGCGCCATAGTTTTACGGGCTCCAAAGTGCCCCGCTAACTTGTGCTCATGTCATAGTTCCAGGACAGTGGGGCGTTGCTCCGCCGGAATGAAGACTCGCTAACCGCACCAACATAGCCCGTTCTTCACTGACAGCCTGGGATCTAGAGGGCTGGTTGAGCCGGCAAGGGACCGTCTACTTTGTGCCAGCAGATCCTTCTGGGACAATAGGAAATTCCGTGATGGAAGGATGGCATCTGGAGGAGTACAGTTGCTGGGATCGGTGAACATTCTCGAGAGGGCATCAGGTTTAACGTTATTTGACCCTGGCCTGTAAGTCAAGTGAAACAGGAACCTAGAGGAGAAAAGTGCCCAACGGCTTGACGTGGCTTTAGCCTTTTGGCAGGTATTCCAGGTTCTTGTGGCCTGTATATATCAAAATAGGGTGTGTGGCCCTTTCAAGCAAGTATCGCCATTCTTCAAGTGCTGATTTGATGGCTAAGAGTTCTCTATCCCCCACGTCGTAATTCTTCTCCGGAGCTGATAATTTTCGAGAGAAGAATGCAACGGGATGGAGCAGAGCCTTGGAACCCTGCTTCTGGGAGAGAACTGCCCCCACAGTGGTCTCTGAAGTGTCCAACTCCAGGACGTAAGGCAGGGCTGGATTGGGATGCTTTAAGATGGGCGCTGCCGTGAACAGCCCTTTCAGAGTCTGGAAGCCCGTTTTGGCCTCGGTGGTCCAACAGGTGTTTTGTTTCGTGAGCTGCGTGATTGGAGCAATGATGGCAGAGAACCCCTTTATGAATTTTCTGTAAAAGTTTGCGAAGCCCATGAAACATTGGACCCCTTTCCTGTCTGTAGGTGCCGGCCAGTCAAGGATAGTAGAGACCTTCTGAGGGTCCATTGTGATACCGGTCACTGAGAGAACTAGTTCCAGGAAGTGAATGCTGGTTTTTTCAAAGGCACACTTCTCAGCTTTGGCATGCTGCCGGAGGCGGCTCAGGACCTTGATGACATGTTCTCAGCGTTCCTCAAGGGAGGATGAGAAAATCAGGATATCGTCTAGATATAGCTATATATATATATCTAGGGCTAAGAAGTCCCGGAAGACGTCATTCACAAAGTGCTGGAATGTGGCGGGGGCATTGCACAGGCCGAAGGGCCTGACCAAGTACTCGTAATGCACAAAGCGAGTATGGAAGGCGGTTTTCCACTCATCGCCTTCTTGGATGGGGACCAGATTATAGGCACCCTGTAAATCAAGCTTGGTGAAGACGATGGCAGACCCCAGTCTTTGGAATAGTTCAGGAACCAGAGGTAGGGGGTATTGGTTTTTGACCATTATCCGGTTTAATTGCCAGTAGTCTATGCAGGGTTGTAAAGAGTGGTCCTTTTTCTCAATGAAAAATATACCCGCCCCTGCCGTGGAGGGTCGAATGAACCCCTTTTCTAGATTGTCATCAAGCTAGGCCTTGAGGGCCAACAACTCAAGTTCTGTCAAGGGGTAAATCCTCCCAAAGGGCACTTCAGCTCTTGGTAGAAGCTCAATTGGGCATTCATATGGACGGTGAGGTGGGAGTTTCTCAGCCTCCTTCTTACTAAACATGTCCAAGTATCCATGGTAGACAGGTGGAACAGACAGACGGGTTTCAGGATCAGATCAGATTCCTCGACCCGTTTTAGGCAATATGGGGATCGGAACTTGATGGTCCTGGCGGTCCAGTCTATATTGGGGCTGTGTGCCCGGAGCCAGGGCAGCCCCAGGATGATGGGGAACAGAGGGGATGGTTCCTGGTGGCCATCAGCTGTGGTGGCAGGTAGTGGGACGGTCTCATGGGTCACCACACCCGACTTAATGGGGGATCAGTCGGCCAGGCGGATGACAAATTTATGGGTCTTCGGCCAAAGGGGAATTTGTTGGGAAGCTGCAAAATTCTCGTCCATGAAGCAGCTACAAGCTCCAGAATCAATTATAGCTGCCACTTGAATAATCCCTCCTAGAAGCTGCAGGGAGAGAGAAATCACAAGATGAGAGACTTGGTGGGGAAAACTGGACACATCACTGATGGAGGCTGATACACACTTGCCGCGCTTGGTGGGGCAGGATCTCAGGTTCTCAGGTTCCCTGCAGAACAAACATAGATTCAAAGCGAACCTCCGCTGTCTCTCCTCAGGGGTGAGAGAAGGACGTAGGAGCCCTATTTGCATAGGCTCGGAGGTATCCGGAGGAGAGGAGGAGGAGGTGGTTGCAGAGGCAAAGGAAGTCGGTCTTGGATAGACGGGTACTCGAGGTAACATCCAGGTGGGACGTAAAAATCCCGGAGCCCTTTCAGCACGGCGCTCACAGAGGCGCCGGTCAATCTGGATTGCCAGGTTGATAAGGGCATCCAGCGTTGAAGGTACCCCCACACGGGCCAGCTCATCCTTGAGGGGCTCCTATAGTCCGAGGCGGAACTGATAGCAGAGTGCGGCGTTGTTCCAAGCTGTATCTGCGCCGCAGCGTCAAAACTCTGCTACATAGCCCTCCGCAGAGCGGTGGCCTTGGTGGAGGGTGTGTAATGCAGCCTCCGCAGTGACCGCCTGGTGGGGGTCTTTATACAAACGAGCCATGGCTTGAAAGAACAGAGCCAAGGTGGAGACTTCTGGGGCTCTCTGCTCCCATAGGCGGTGGGCCCATGCTTGGGGCTCTTCCTGTAGCAAAGAGATGACCAGTCCCACTTTTGTAGCTTCTAGCGAGAATGTGTGGGGCTGGAGGCCAAAATAAAGCTTGCAGGAGTTGCCGAAGGCCCGGAACTTGCGACGGTCCCCAGAAAACTTGTCAGGCAGGGGAACCTTGGGCTCCGATGGTAGGACTACAATGGTGCGTCCAACGGCCTGGCTACCTCCAGGAGCCGTGGGTACAGAGAGCTCCTGAACCTGTTCTTCCAGCTGGGTGTAGCCGTCTTGAAGGCTCTTAACTGCCTGCGTAAGGCCGGTTAAGTGATGCTCCCTGCGCAGACACAGACATGGCTGTCTGTTGCTGTCACGCACCTGGTGGTGGAGTCTGTCTTGTGCAGAAAGCAACCACTCTTATGGCCCTGGTTCAGGAACCCCTGATAGAGCAGAGGGTTCCAGAGCACAGGAGGGCACGAGGGCTGGACAGGAACACTGATGGTGAGATGGGTCCGTCAGTGGCTCGTGCAATCCGTAGAGTAGTGAGGCAGGCTGAAGTCGGCAACTGGCTGGCAAGCGGTACAGAGGGTGCAGGCTGAAGAATCGTTAGGTACAGGCAGGGTCGTTAACAGGCAGACAGCGAGGTACAAAGGGGTCAGGCAGAAGAGTCGTCGTGGGCAAGCTTGGGGCCGGTGCAGGCGGAGGTCAATCAAGGTCAGACAAGCTGGGTCACAGGAACAAAGATCAGGATACAGGTTCAAGGTAAAGGTTGCTCTCAGGAACACACTAACGCTGTAGAATGGACACTACCGGCTGCTCGGTCTTGCAGGTTTAAATAGGGCTCCCATTATTGTCTAACTTTTCCTTACTGACATTTCTTTTCAATCCACACATTCCAGACAGCCTTCTCTCATGGATGTCCTCACCTTGGATTTCAAAAACCTTGTTTATATTTGGTCATTTTGTTGACTCTATGACTAGAATATAGCATTCTTTTGCAGCACTTTAACCACTTGCCGATCGGCATCTGACGGCGACAAGGTGGCTCTTTAAGGCAAAACGCCGTCATACGACGGCGGCTGCCAGATCGCGCACAGTTAGCGCGCGCGCCGCCAGAGGCGCGCCCGCGTGCTCACTGTGTTCGGGGAGGGCCAGGGAGCGGGTGCGGCGGCTTCGATTGCCGCCGGCTACCCGCGATCCCCCCCCCGGAGTGAAAGAACAGAGGTCCGTGTAAGTAAACACGGACCTCCGTTCTGTGAGAGGTGGAAGGACTGTGATCACAGCCTTCCTTTATACGGAAGCTGTGATCACTTCCCTTCCCCTGTTAGGGCACCCCCATACAGTAAGAACATGCCCAGGGAACACAGTTAACCCTTAGAGCGCCCCCTGCAGGTTAACCCCTTCACTGCCAATGGCATTTACACAGTAATCAGTTCATTTTTATAGCACTGATCGCTGTATAAATGCCAATGGTCCCAAAAAAGTGTCAAAATGTTCCGACATGTCCGCTGAAATATCGCAGTACCGCTAAAAATCGCAGATCGCTGCCATTACTAGTAAAAAATAAAACAAAAATAAAAACCCCAGAAATTAATTCTCATCATCCGTAAACGCGACCACTTTTGCGCAAACCAATCAATAAACGCCGATTACGATTTTTTTAATCACAAATATGAGGAAGAATATAAATCGGCCAAAACCGATGAAAAAAAATGTTTTTTTATATTTTTTTTGGATTTGTATTTTAGCAAAAAGTAAGAAATTTGGGTTTTTTTGCAAAATTATCGCTCTTCTTTTGTTTATAGCGGCGATCAGAAATGACGCAGAGGGGATCAAATACCACCAAAAGAAAGCTCTATTTGTGAGAAAAAAAGGACGCAAATTTCGTTTGGGTACAACGTCGCACGACCGCGCAATTGTCAGTTAAAGCAACGCAGCGCCGAATCGCAAAAAGGGCTCCAGTCCTAAAGCTGGAAATCCTTCCAGGGCTGAAGTGGTTAAAGTGCAACAACAGGTAACAAATGAAATCATAACAATGCTCCTGGCTGGGTAGGTCTGCAGCTTCTTTTCATATGATACTGTGCTACACAGCTCCCTTTTCATTTTCCAGTATGTTGGGATGACCCTGCAATGGGCTTAAAGAGAGAGCAGCTTGGGAACATTTTGCCTGCAACATTCAAGTCTCTACAGCAGGGTTTCTGAGCCAGAGGTCTATGGAACCCTGGGGTTCCTCTAGCGATTGCTAGGGGTTCCTTGAGCAATGTGCGATTTCTGCCTCTCATTTAAGTTCCCACTGACACCATTGATCTTTTTAGCTATCTGTATGGGGGTAATTCTTCCCAATGAGCACAAGTGTAAGGATCATTCTTACCACCGATCCTCACGCTATAGTATCATGAGTTGTAGATATAGTCATTTTTAACAGTGGTTCACTGAGACTGCAATGTTATTTCAAGGGTTCCGCTGTGTTGAAAAACTTGAAAAAGGCCGCTCTACAGGGATTTACAGTAGCTAAATTGAAGAAGATGAATTTCAAAGGTTGGTCAGATCATGCCCCAGTAAGGAGGTTAGTGTATACCAGGAGTAGGCAACCTTAAAGAGGTGGAGATCTTCCTGAACAATGTGGCAGAAGTCAAAGATCACCAGGCACAGTGTCACCTGCTCATACCTGATTTAAATCTCTAATTGTCATACTAGCCAGCACTACAGAGAAGGCATTGGCTTATGTGGCTCTTGCTCCCTACCACAGTTCCAACTTTACAAGTAGTCCATTGGCATTGCACTCTGTTTGATGCTCTGGAATGGAGGGTCAGTAAGCCCAGACCATGATCTACCAGTCACCTGTCCACGATCTACTGGTTGCTGACCCCCGGTGTATACCATACGAAGGTTTGCAGTAAGAAAGCATTAGGGTAGCATGCCACAGCACACAAGTTATTAGCACATTCGCAATGCTGTCATGACAACTTTAAATTATTATTTACACTTGGACTAGCCAGGCAAACACTTAAATGGGGTTGGTGCCTCTGATTGCTCATTAAGACATAAAATTAAACAGGAAATTGGAAATAAATAATCATTATAGGTGTCGTTTCAGGCATGATCCCACTTGTGCTACAATTAAGATAGCTTTTTGCTGTGCTTTAAAATTCCACCGGTTAATGAGACTCTATATACAGTATGTGCAGCTGCTTCTTGTAAATTGAAATTACGAATCCCATTAGAAATGGGAGCTTATAATTTGTTTAAGTAATTTTTTGCTAATGACTCATCATCTACTGTATGGAAGCAATACATCTTCAGCTGAACACATACCGCCTCTCCTGAATGTATGGAGGCTCCACAAGATCGGGATCCACAACAAAAGATGCAGAGGACCCCTATAGAACTCCTTTACCAGTCATTCTTGTTGCTCCTTGTATTTGCAGATGTTTCCTCCAGGAACTCACTTTTACCTAGAAATGCATTTACCCCTTTTCTTTCTTTCCCTGCTGTATTTCTCCATCATCCATCCATTTACTCGACAGATTTATCCTTACTGCCAGCACCACTTGCAGTCACCCAAAAAAAGCACCAAAACAACCATCTTGAGCATCCAATTGATTTGATTATTTTCATAAATGGTGATATAGCCAACAGTGACGGGGGCGTCCATTAGGAGTGCACAGGCGCAGGGGAGGGCTGGTAGCCGTAGGCCTGGGGGGCAAGTCCAGTCAAGTGGCCCATTGAACCACCAAATCAGCTCACCATCCATGCCCACCCAATGGGCCTAGCGGGATCCATGGTAGGGCCAGCCCTGGGCACCCCCCCTTTGCCTGCAGTTAGTTGGTGGCTGAGCCACCCTACCCCCTGGGCCAGCCCTCCCCTGCACAGGCGCCGCCCCCCTATCCATGCATGGATTCCAATGGTGGGGGTGTGTTTTTTTGAAGCACGCGATTATAGCCAGAGGCTCTAATAGGCTTTAAAAAAGGATGGGCTCTGTGCCTTGATCCCACCCAGTTGTGTGACAATAGCGAATGAATATTCACTATCGGCACATTGATCCTCTTTTCGGCCAATCAGAAAGTGGGTCTTGAGATTCGTCGTGGACACTTAGGAGGAGGAGGGAGGAGCCGCACGGAGGAAGCCGCCATGATGAAAAAGAAGGGAAGAGGACACAGGAGTCGCTGCGCGCCGCCCGTAGGAGCTTGCTGCCCTCCACCCGTAGGAGCCTGCAACCCACCTGCTGCCCTCCGCCCGTAGGAGCCCACAACAGGCTTGCTGCCCTCCATCCATAGAAGCTCTCAACCCGGCCGCTGTCCGCCACCCGTAGGAGCCTGCAACCTGCCCGCCAGGGGTGGAGGGGGGGTAAGGGGTGCCGCCGACTGACCAACCAACTGAGGGGAATGGTTGTTTTCCGCTCCCCCCCACCCAAAGAAAAAAAACCCAGCTGCCACTGATAACCAATGTATTTCGAGGGCCAGAGAATCCCCCTTCACCAGGGATTTTTTAAAGCCCTGATGAAGGAGGATTCCCTGGCCCCCAAAACACATTTGTATCTCTTTGCCTTTTCTGGATTTATCAAAATCATTTGGACTCTCAAGATGGTTATTTGGCACATTTTTTAGTATGACTACATGAGGGTGTCTCAGATTGGGTGGCCCCATCTTGTGGGGGTCCTGTTTTGTAGAGAGCTGCAACTAAAGACTTGTTTCTTATTTTGAATGAACCAGTGTCCAGGGCCTCATTTCTACATTTTTATTTTGGACTTTAGCAACAGTACCATTGACACCTCTTTGACTTTATCATTAATATGGACATGCTCCTTGGGACCGTAGGGAGGAAAATGAGTATATAGGCATCTTCAACTGAGCTTTATGGCGGTCTGGTTTATCAACTTTATTGATTACTTTATTTGAACCTTCAATCCCTCATATGGCTATGCTTTATAACATATACCCCTAGGCCTACCAGACTTGCATGCCCAAAACACATGACCCTATACAGATTGAAAAAACTACAGATCCTAAGGGAGTGAATATTTACCTTAACTACCTGATTGAGGACCTCATATATAACCTTTAAATATACTATAGACCTCAGAGATTACTTGTTTTGGATTGCACCCCCATACTCTCCTTGTATGACCTGGTGGTCCCACCTGAGCTTTTGTCAATTTATCTGTTCTGCCTCATTGACAGCAAATTTTATTTTTGACAGTTATTGATCTAGCTCCAGAAGAATCGAGTGAATAAGCGCTAAACTAGTCGAGCACGCCCATGTACTTATGAAAACCAGAACCGTTACTTCCTGAGCTGGCTTCTCTTACCCATTATCAACCATTATAGGGTTATACCTATTCAAGTTACCTTACTTTGTCACTTTATTGGGGAAATTGCCATACTCAGGACTTCTCTGGCCGACTAGTCTAGTCTATTGAGTCCGTATTGACGGGTCTTTGAGAAATTTAGCCACATTCGCAGATGTGCAGTTTTTTATTGTCAATGTGTAATATATGTGTTATCAATAAAATATTTGTGATACCTTTTAAAAATATGCCTAGAAAGTATATTCTTTTAAAACCCCCAATTCTCTGATTACCATCAATAGCAGCAGACCCAGTGTTGTTTTACACATAGGGGGAGAAATACCATTTGTGCAGGCTCTACAGATTTAGGGGCCCGTTTATACTACATGTGGGCAAATGGTCAATACCAGTTGCATTAGGCATCAAAAAGGCTGCTCTTCATCCAGACTAGGCCCAAGGGGTTTTGGCCTGGGAGGCAAGCATAGCCAAATAGCCCTTTGGAAAGGCCTCCCAAATCTTTATTACATTCTCCAGCCACCTCTTGGACATATCTCTCCAGTAGGGGTGCTGAAATGAATCGATACATCGCGCTTCAGTCGTCATCGATGCAGCAACTGCCCATAATCGATTAGGGGTGACGTCATCCGACTTGCGGGTGACTCAGCGCAACCTCTGCACAACGCGACTTGCAAATGACTTCGGTAATAGAAGTCAATGCAAGTCGCCCCCAAAGTCGTACAGGAATCTTTTTCGACTTGAGTCGCTCCGACTTGGAACAGTTCCAATTGCAGTGCATGTTGTCAGGTAACTCAAGTCGCCTGACAAGTCTCCTATGTGTGAACTGAGAGCCGGCACTGTTGCGGCTTCTTCCTGGATGTCTTCCTAATTTTCAGACCTGTGATTGAAGCATCAAATGACATTTTTAATTAGTACATTGGTTCAGTTATCCTTCATGCAGAGTTATGTAGCAACATACCGCAGTGCCTCTCTCGGCGCTCGTTACCACCCAGCCTGCCGCCCTCCTCTCTCCTCTCTTGTCTCCGGCAGACGTCAGCGGTAGATTCCTCAGCCCTGCCCGCCTCTCTTCTGACTTGTCAGCTACAGTCAGCGGGTGGGGCTGAGGAATCCACCGCTGACGTCTGCCGGAGACAAGAGAGGACAGAGGAGAGAGGCAGGCGGCGGGCTGGGCGGTAACGAGCTCCGAGAGAGGCTACATACCTCTACATGAAGGATAACTGAACAAATGTACTAATTAAAAATGTAATTTGATGTTTCAATCACAGGTCTGAAAATTAGGAAGAAATGAGACACCCCTCACACCCACCCAATGACACCCCTCACACCCACCCAATGACACCCCTCACACCCACCAACTGACACCGCTCACCACCCACCCACTGACACCCCTCACCACCCACTGACACCCCTCACACCCACCCACTGACACCCCTCACAGTTACATAGTTAGTCAGGTTGAAAAAAGACACAACTCCATCTAGTTCAACCAATAAAAACCCTTCACCCACAGTTGATCCAGAGAACGGCAAAAAAACCCAGCAAAGCATGGATCCAATTTGCTACAGCGGGGAAAAATTCCTTCCTGATCCCCCAAAAGGCAATCATATTTTTCCCTGGACCAACTTTACCCATAAATGTTAGAAACCCAGTTATGTTATATTCATTAAGGAAAGAATCCAGGCCTTTTTTTTTAAAGCAATCTACTGAGCTGGGCAGAACCACCTCTGGAAGGAAACTATTCCACATTTTCAAAGCTCTTACTGTGAAGAAGCCTTTCAATATTTGGAGATGAAATCTTTTTTCCTCTAGATGTAAAGAGTGCCCACCTTGTCCTTTGTGATGACCTTAAAGTAAATAACTCCACACCAAGTTCACTATATGGACCACTTATATATTTGTACATGTTGATCATATCCCCCCTTAATCTCCTCTTCTCAAAAGAGAATAAATTCAGTTCTCTAATCTTTCCTCATAGTTGAGCTCCTCCATGCCTCTTATTAGTTTGGTTGCCCTTCTCTGCACTTTCTCCAGTTCCCCGATATCCTTTTTGAGAACTGGTGCCCAAAACTGAACTGCATATTCCAGATGAGGTCTTACTAATGATTTGTACAGGGGGGCAAAATGATGTCTCTATCTCTGGAGTCCATACCTCTCTTAATACAAGAAAGGATTTTGATCGCTTTGGAAACTGCAGCTTGGCATTGCATGCCATTATTAAGCTTATGATCTACCAAAACCCCCAGATCATTCTCCACTATGGATTCCCCCAGTTGTACTCCCCCTAGTATGTATGACGCAAGTCCCCTATGTATGATTCATAGTCCCCAAGTGCATAACTTTACATTTATCAATATTAAACCTCATTTGCCACATAGTTGCCCAATTAACCGCTTGCAGACCAGCCGCCGCAGTTATACTGCGGCAGGTCGGCTCGGCTGCACGAATTGCCATAAGTGTATGTTGGGTGCGTACACAGTGATCTGTGGGCAGCGTGCCCGCCCATTCACTAGCTGGGGAGCCAACCAGTGGGTCCGGCGGACTCGATGTCCGCCGGCCACCCGTGAACGTTCCAGAGAGAGGCAGAACGGGAATCTGCCAGTATAAACAAAGCAGATCCCCATTCTGTCAGGGGAGCTCAGAGTGATCCGTCTGTTCCTAGTGATTAGGAACAGCGATCTCTCTCCTCCTCCAGTGAGCCCAGCCCCCATACAGTTAGAAACAACTCCCAGGGAACACTTAACCCCTTAATTGCCCCCTAGTGTTAACCTGTTCCCTGCCAGTGTTATTTATACAGTAATTATGCATTTTTATAGCACTGATCACTGTATAAATGTCACTGGTCCCAAAAAAGTGTCAAAAGTGTCCAATCTGTCTGCCACAATGGCGCAGTCCTGCTAAAAATCGCAGATCATCACCATTACTAGTACAAAAAAAAAAATAATAATATAAATGCCATAAATCTATACCCTATTTTGTAGACGCAATCATTTTTGCACAAACCAATCAATATACACTAATTGGATTTTTTTTTTACCAAAAATATGTAGAAGAATAGATATTGGCCTAAACTGAGGAAGAACTTAGTTTTTTTAGTTTCTTTTTAATATGTATTATAGCAAAAAAATATTGTTGTATTTTTTTTCAAAATTGACGCTTTTTTTTGTTTATAACGCAAAGAATAAAAACCGCAGAGGAGATCAAATACCACCAAAAGAAAGGTCTATTTATGGGAAAAATAGGACATCGATTTTGTTTGGGTACAACGTCGCACGACCGCGCAATTGTCAGTTAAAGTGATGCAGTGCCATATCGCAAAAAATGGCCTGGTCAGGAAGGGGGTAAATCCTTCCGGGGCTGAAGTGGTTGGCTTGTAAGTTGGAGACATCCTGTAAGGATATTATTCCACTACATAGCTTGGTGTCATCTGCAAAGGCTGAAATGATGCTTTTAATCCCAGACCCTATATCATTTATAAAGATATTAAAAAGTAAGGGTCCCAACACTGAACCTTGGGGTACACCACTGATAACTTTAGACCATTCAGAGTAAGAATAATTAACCACTACTCTCTGACTTCGGTCTTTTAGCCAGTTTTCTATCCATTAACCCCCCTGGCGGTATTCCCGAGTGTGGATCGGGGAGATTTTTCAAGAGCGGTAGCCCCTAGCCACACTCGGGATTGCATTGCTGGATCCAAGGCAGCGTTACTCACCTTGTCCCCTGGATCCTGTGATGTACACCGCAGTTTCAGAGTGCTGTCTTCCATCCGATTCACTCTGTGTGCCGGGCTCCGTTCCCTGCGAGCGTCGCATTCAGGGCTGTCTTTAATGCAGGGCAAAAGGGGCAGCTGCCCTGGGCCCTGTCATTGTTGTGGGGCCCAAAGCAGCTGCCTCATACTTGCCAACTATCCTGGTTTAAATTCCCTTGTCCCTTGAAGTTTTAGACCTGTGCTTTGTCCCGCTATCTAAGCGCTGCTACTAAAGCTGCCCAACTCTGCCCTATTGTTATGTACAGATGACTCACCAGCAGACCCTATGTTTACATGTAAATAACCGGCATTGATATGTAAATAGCGGCAGCATTTATATGTAAATAGTGGCGGCCAGCTGTGCTGATATGTAAACAAAGGTGGCATTCATATGTATAGCATGCCCCCCGATTTCATATTCACCATCACCTATACCGGATGCTGCCCACTGGGGAGACAAAGGCATGCTTGAAATTTCACAGCACATGTCAGCAGATGCGTGAGGGTGGCATTAATAATTGATGCCACTGCTGTGTATCTGCTAAAGGGCAGCACATTTCTGTGGTGTCAGGAAAGTGACTTTGCGCTCCCCAGTCCATGGTGTGCAGGCAGTGAGGAGATGACGTGCTGTAACTTCTAGCAACCAATCTGTGGACAGTAATGATGTGCAGTAACCTCAATCAACCGATCAGTGAACAGTATTGATGTATAGTAATCTCTAATAACTAAACAAGCAGAAAGCATGTGCTGTAACCTCTAGCAACTAATCAGTAAGCAGTAATGTGTGCTGTAACCTCTATCAACCAGTCAGTAAGTGGTATTGATATGCTGTAACCTCTGGCAACCAATCAAAATCACTGCTGATCTGATTCAGTAAACTGATTTTGAGTCTAGTTGCTATTGTATGTCTCAGAGCAGGTGGAGAGTGAAATTGCATGAGGGGGGGCCCAAGAAAATATTTGCCCTGGGTCCAATCAATATTAAAGACGGCCCTGGTCGCATTGCACGGGGACAGAGACCGGCGGGAAATTCAAATAGTTAAACACACAGTAAACATACAGTACACTGTAATCTGTAAGACTTCATTACTGTATCAAATCATTTCACATCCCCTTTGTCCCTAGTGGTTTGTCCAGTGCCCTGCATGCACTTTTATATTATATATGTCATTCTTTCTGCCTGGAAACTTGAGAATGTCCATGGCAACCAAAAGGCGTCCCTTTATGTCAAAAGCGGTTTTTGATCAGCTAGAAAACAGCGATAGTAAATAAGAATCATTTGCAGAATTGAGTGATACTGATTTGTGGGGAAATTTATCATCAGACACTGAAAGTGACGACAGCGACAATTCTGTAACTGAGCAAATTTCAGTGTTTTTGATTTGATTACATTATTGAATACATTTTATTACTATTATATTATTATTTTTGATAATTATTTATATTATAATTATGATTTTGTGTCTCACACTTTATTATACCCGGGATGTCTACTAGACTCTTGTTTGGACAGATATAAGTGAGTTATTCCTAATAATTACAGGCCTACAATATAAAACGCCGAATTTCTATGCGAAACAATGTACTGCTTTTAGATGCAAAAATCTGACACAATCATACCGCCAGGGAGGTTAACAAACTGATCTTTCCAGGCCTGTAGACTTTACCTTACACATTAGCCGTGTGGGGAACGGTGTCAAATGCTTTTGCAAAATCCAAGTATACCACGTCCACAGCCACCCCTCTGTCCAAGTATACCACTTCCACAGCCACCCCTCTGTCCAAGTATACCACGTCCACAGCCACCCCTCTGTCCAAGTATACCACGTCCAAAGCCACCCCTCTTTCCAAGTATACCACGTCCACAGCCACCTCTCTGTCCAAGTATACCACGTCCACAGCCACCCCTCTGTCCAAGTATACCACATCCACAGCCACCCCTCTGTCCAAGTATACCACATCCACAGCCACCCCTCTGTCCAAGTATACCATGTCCACAGCCACCCCTCTGTCCAAGTATACCACATCCACAGCCACCTCTCTGTCCAAGTATACCACGTCCACAGCCACCTCTCTGTCCAAGTATACCATGTCCACAGCCACCCCTCTGTCCAAGTATACCACATCCACAGCCACCTCTCTGTCCAAGTATACCACGTCCACAGCCACCCCTCTGTCCAAGTATACCACATCCACAGCCACCCCTCTGTCCAAGGTTTTACTTACTTCTTCAAAAAAGAATTCAGGTTTGTTTGGCAACTTCTGTCTTTCATGAATCCATGCTGTCTGTTGCTTTAAATATTTTTTTTCCAGAAAGAACTCATCTATGTGGTCTTTTATTAAACTCTCCAATATCTTCCTGACTATAGAAGTTGAACTAACAGGTCTATAGTTACTTGGTAAAGACTTTGATCCCTTTTTAAATATGGGCACCACATTGGCCCTACGCCAATCCAGTGTTACCATGCCAGTCATTAACAAGTTCCTAAAAATTAGAAACAATGGCTTTAAAATGACAGAGCTCAATTATTTTAGGATCCGTGGGTGGATTCCAACAAAGGAGAAAAAGAAGCCCTGGGACTCGAAGGGGATATTGGGAAAAAAAGGCCCAGGGACTCAAGCGGGAGTTCCTTGAGACCGGAAAATTATTTCAAGAGTTCCTCTGTGTTCTGAAAAGGTTCAGAAAGGTTGCATTTGGGTATAAAATGTATAATGCGTTGAACTAAGACGTCACCAAAACAAAAAAGAAAAAAAAAGCCATGGGACTCGAGGGGGATTTTGGGAGGAAAAGGCAAAGGGACTCAAGTGGTTACATTCGGTGAAATAGAACAAATCTTTACAGCAACTGGCCACATAGTCATAAGTTAGAAAAGTAATGTTTCTGACAAGCCTACTGCATATTTAATTCACAGCCAAGAGAGAACTTCATTCATATTTGCCTTTGTGCCTCCCAAATTAAATTAGCGAGATGGTTGCCTTATGGGATTTTTCTACTGTTATGGAACACAGTGACTATTCTGAACATCTGATAATAAAACAGTACATATTCAATTGAGCTTGATTCATTTGAGTTCTGAGGCCATGAAAAGAGAAAAGCTATAAAAATAGTTCTTCGTGAGAATCGTGACTTTGTGATCTGTCGTGCCTTTCTTTCCCAGTAAAATGTCATTGAGTTTCTTCTAATCGGTTTCTCAGGGTTGAGACGACTGTCTGTGTCATATAAATAAACTAGTTGGGTCTCTATAGGTTACAAGCCGTCCCCTCAACTTGGTTTTCCATTCTCTTGGTGTCCTTGAGCTTAGTCACATAAAAGCTTTCGTGCCTATTTAATCACATAACGGGCATAAGCTGCCATTGGATTACAAGAAACATAGCTGTTTCTGTTTATATTTTTTCCCTTTTAGTAATAATTTGTTTTGAAGGACCTCTAAAGTAGATTCCATTTTCCGAGGATGAAAAAATAGAATGTTTGTGCAATCAGCTTCATACAACGATTAAAATGAATGTATAGCAAATGAAAGTTGTTAAGCAGGAGCGGACAAATGCCATAGAGAACATCTACTGACTGCAAGGAAAAGCAACTAAATTAAAAACTGGCAATGGTTTGATCAAGGCCACCGTACACTATATTACCAAAAGTGTTGGGATACCTGCCTTTACACACACATAAACTTTAATGGCATCCCAGTCTTATGCCTCGTACACGGGCATACTTATCCTCGTGGATCCTTGTCCAAAGATTTCTTTATTGAAGAGATCACATCACAGAAAAGTGCAACGTTTCGGAGCCGCGCAGGACCACTTCGTCAGGACAAGGATCCACGGTGTGCTGACAAATATGTACACTTGCATGACATTTCCGGGACCCAGCTGGTTTTCGTTGCAGCACCCATGACATAAGAGCCTACTTGCCAGGAAGGAGTGCGATAGGAAAATTGACAAAGAGGGTCCCTTAGTCTGCCTGTAAAAGGGCGCATCTCTGTGATGTTTAGAACATAGCCAGAGCAAAATGACATTTCCAAAGGAAAAATTGTTATTTATTCTCGAAGCTGTAATGTATTGCTGGTTCCCGGCAATATACAAAAAAATCACTGCAAAAAATTGCAGGGTCTGGTTTGGATTTTAAGAATGGGGGGGGGGGGAGGGCAAGCAAACCCCCCCTGAACCATACCAGGCTACATGCCCTCAACATGGGGAGTATGGGTGCTTTGGGGCAGGGGAGCTCTGCGCCCCCCCACCCCAAAGCACCTTGGCCCCATGTTGATGGGGACAAGAGCCTCCTCCCCAAAAGCCTGGGCTTTAGTTGTGGGGGTCTGCGGGCGGGGGGCTTATCGGAATCTGGAAGCCCTCTTTAATAAGGGGGTTCCCAGAATTTTCACCAAAAGTGTCAAAAAAAGAAAAAACAGGAGACAATTAGGGACAAGTCCTTTATTAAAAAATAAAAAATAAAAATAAGTGTCCCTCGTTGTAATCCATCGTCAATCACAACGATCGACGACCCAAAAAAACCCCAAATAGCTCCTCCTCCATGGTAGGGCTCTTGCCGACTGCGCTCTCTTTGTTTAGACATTTTATTGATAGTGAAGGGTGGGGCCACTCAGTGATGTAATTGAGCGACCCGCCCCCTCTGACATGACATCAGAAGGGAGCGGGGTCACCCGTACGTTACGTTAAATAAAAGGTCAAAACAAAGCCAGCGCAGACGGTGGCAGCCCTCCCATAGAGGAGGAGCTGTGTGCGCCGTCTGCAGGCATGGCGCTTGGGTGATTATGGGGTGTTCGGCAGCACCGACGACGCGCTGAACACCCCATAATGTTCTAAATTCGGGAAGCGGGCGAACAGCAAATGCTCGGCCCGAACATATGCTCGGGCCGAACCGTTCGCCCATCCCTACTGGCCAATCATGTCTCAAATGGAAGGTGGAGGAGGGCAAGGTCTCTAACATCCACCAGCTCCTTGATGTCAGTGCAGGAGTGGAAGAGGACTCCAGTGGCAACCTGTGAAGCTCTGCTGAACTCCATGCCCAAGAGGTTTAAGGCAGTGCTAAAAAATAATGGTGACCACACAAAATATTGATACTTTGGGCCCAATTTGGACATTTTCACTTAGGGGTGTACTCACTTTTGTTGCCAGCGGTTTAGACATTAATGGCTGTGTGCTGAGTTATTTTGAGGGGACAGCAAATTTACACTGTTATACAAGCTGTACACTCACTACTTTACATTGTAGCAAAGTGTCATTTCTTCAGTGTTGTCACATGAAAAGATAGAATAAAATATTTACAAAAATGGGAGGGGTGTACTCACTGTATACTGTGTATATATATATATATATATATATATATATATATATTCTTGTGTATTATAAATGTATACAGTATATATATATATATTTTTTTTTTAATGGTAACAGAATAAAAAGCAACAAAGGTTGCTCAGAGTGATAATGAACGAAGCCATTATGAATGAGAATGGGCCGGTATCATGTATAAATAACTCAGAAGCATGGTATGGAACTGAGAGCATAATGATTGTACAGAGCCATGCAAATAAAGGGCATCAATAAATTGCATTAAATATCAAACAAGAAATTTGGAATTAAATATTTACCAGGAACGGAAACAGCAATAGTATCCAGAATAAGTTCAACCATGTGTAAAATAACGCATTGCAGAATACTCAACTTTAAAATGTTTTGATGAAACCCGGCTACTGAAAAGTTATTAAAATAGGTAAAGGGGAGATCCACCAAAACACCAAACTGATACAACTGGAGAAAGAGTTTTAAATTAAGGAGGAGGGAAAGAAGAAGAGTGAAGAAAAGGGGAACAGTTGGATGAATACATCCTATATCACTTTGCAAAGAATACCCAATCACATGAAAGGACAATAAAACAATAATATTTTTGCTTGCACGTGATTGGGTAATGGAAGTCTATAGACTAGAGCTTCGCCTCGTTCACTCTGGGGTAAATTCCCTTGAAAAGTAAGCAGCCTATTTGTGTTTAGTAAATCAACCCCGCTGTGTACGGCAGGGTTTCTCAACCAGGGTCCCGTGGAACCCTAGGGTTCCTCCAGAGGTTGCTAGGGGTTCCTTGAGCAATGGACAATTTCTACCTCTCAGATAAATTCCCAATGACATCATTGATCTTTTTAGCTTTCTGTAAGGGGGTAATTCTTCCCAATAACCACAAGTGTAAGGAGCATTCTTCCCATTGACCATCACACAAATTATTATGAGTTGTAGATTTTTAATTTTTAGCAGGGGTTCCCCGAGACCGGAGAATTATTTCAAGGGATCCTCTTTGTTGAAAAGGTTGAGAAAGGCTGGTGTACGGGGAAAGAGCTCCTGGAAGATGAAGTTCTAGGAGTGTCCAATGGGTGATTCTAGCATTTGCATCTCCCTGGGGTCAGACTTACCATTAAAGTAGAATTCCATCCTCAATCTAACTAGCCTTAGAAATGTTCCCTTCCCTCTCCTATTCTGACTAACCTGTAAAAAATGTGTATAGTTACCTATGGTGACCCCCTGTGACATCCAGAGAGCACACACCAACAGCTGGGGATGCCCGGGAGCGGTGACATCACTCATAGGCACCCATGTCCCACCCCTTGTTTGCAGTTCCTCCTGTCCTCCTGCAGGTGCCACTGTCTGACACAAGGGAGGGGGATCATGTGATCAGACCAGAGAAGACTAAAAATAAGTATATACTTCTTTCTTACACAGGTTAGTGAGCATAGGTGTTAGAAGGGGGAAGGGGACATTTTTAAGACTAGCTAGGTTGAGAATGGTGAAGCAACACCCTAGCTAGTGTAGGTTTCTAGCTAAATTTAGTTCAGCTACTCTGTAATCAATGAAGCAGGGATTGATGGTTTTTGTCTGCTCAGTGTTTCACAGGCTGCTGGTCTAATTGCTTCCCCTTTACTTTGCTAGAATCACAGTGGGAGAAAGAATGGAAAGGCCTCCTGAAAATGTATGGAGACCCAACCAATTCCTGGGGACATGTGTCCAGTAGGTGGCTGGAGCCCATAAATAGTCTGAGGCTTGTAGCAGCGTTTGTGGATCCTGCCAGAGGTGTCCCCTGTTTAAGGGTCTCTGCCCGTCAGTGCAGTCGGCTGGAGAAGCTGCATGAAGGTCAACGAGGTCCCAGCTATAGTCTAAAGCCCCGTACACATTGTGCAAAAATCGGCCAAAAAAATGGTCCGATTTTTCTCTTCAGCTCTCAGCGGTCATATCTGATTTTATTTGGTAGTGCTTAATGTTGTATGAATTTTCTTGCCCAGTTTTGTGACGTTTAGAAGTGGATCACGCTGTGATATAATCTACCTGTGACTATCTATATAGTGGGGATCATGTGTGAACTTTCGTATCCATTTTTGTGTACATATTAGACGAAAATCGTTGTTTTGAGGGACGAAAAAAAGTTTTGCTGTTTGTCCCTTCGTTTTTTTCATACCTTGGATCGGACTCGGCTGTATACACACTATACAAATATCCTTAATTGGACGAAAATTTTTGCCTGATTTTCTTATAGTGTGTAACCTACTTAAGTCTAATTTTCCTAAGTCTGGAATTCCTCTTATGGTCTGAAGAGCTCACTGGAGGATTCCCAATGGAGGTTGGGGGAAAGAGTGTCCAGCTTATCCTGTGGTATCGTGAGTCTGTGTTTCCTTCACTGAAGAGTGCCAGGTGGATATCAGAAGAAGGCAACTGATGATCCTGTGGCATTGTGAGTACTGACCTATATTCTGTACCCTAGTGACTATGTGCAATTCTAAGTTCTACAAAAGCAAGTCCTGGGCGTCTTACCAGCCGATAGAAAACTTTGCAGAAGTTTTATACCAGTATAGTGAGAAGAGAAGTTCAGTGATTTTGAGGTATCCGATGTTCTCCTTGCAACAATCCAAGTTAATCCAGCAATAAAAACAAACAAACGACACCCCTAGACCATTTGCTCGAGCCAGTGAGAAGGATGGAGATGCTATGTGCCTGGCTGTGTGTGTACCGAATTTAGATGGGAAGGGGCAATTAGAGCCAGCTGCACCTACGGAATTCTACTCTAACCTCTTCATGACCATGCTATAGCCGAATGACAGCTACAGTACGGTCACACATTGCCAGGAGGGCATCATATGACATTCTCCCATGATCACACTTCCAGCACCCCCTCTGTGGTGTGCATTGGCAGTGATCTGTGATCGCTGTGTCCTTCAGGGTAAAGAGCCAATCACTGCTGATCACAGTGTACACAGCATTTGCTGATTATTGGCCATCCTTTCCTCACGCTGACAGCGCGTAAGAGGAGGAGAGCTAATAAGCGTCAGTCCACACAGGGGACATCTACAGTGGTAATCAGGGCACTGATCATCAGTGTCCTGATTATCAGTGCAGCCACCAGTGCCCACCAGTGCCCACCAGTGCTGCCAATCAGTGCCCTTAAAGCGTTTGTTACCCCAACACTTCATATTGCTGATAGGTGCCTGCTATATGAGAAATATCCTATTCTCTTTGTGTTGCTTCCTTTGTGGAAAATCCCTGGTGTTGCTGCCAGTCCCTCTGCTTTCCAATTAAAAACTGACCACACTAAGCAGGAGAGCACACCATGGTCAGGTCTCTAGCAATGCTGGGAACTCTGTGTACTCTCCTCCAATGATCAGACCTGTCTTGACACGCCCCCGCTTCACAGCCATTCATGCAAGCTCAGTGTGCTGCTGCTTCTCCTCCCCCCAGCTCTTATGTAGCTGAGAACAGAGGGAATGTGGTCACTTCTAAAAAAAAGGGTAAAAAGATATTTAGAATTTTTATTTTTTTTACATCTATACAAAAATGTTTGCCTTTCATTTCTATTTTTAACTGAATGGGTTGTTTTACAAGGTGATCTTTATGATGCCTGTCAGTGTATCAGTGATGCCTACCAGTGCTGCCTATAATTGCCACCTATCAGTGCCCATCATCGCCATCTATTGGTGCCGCCTATCAGTGCCCATTAGTGCCACCTATCAGTGTCCATCACTGCCACCTATCAGTGCCCATCAGTGTCGCCTATTAGTGCCCATCAGTGCCGCCTATCATTGCGCATCAGCGCCACACATCAGTGCCCATCAGTGACTCCTCTTCAGTGCCACCTATCAGTGCCGTCTATTAGTGCCGCCTATCAGTGGCCATCAGTGCCGTCTAACAGTGTCCATCATTGCCGCCTTTCAGTGTCCATCAGTGCAGTGTCATCATCGCACATCAGTGCCACCTCATCAGTGCATCCTCATGAGCACACATCAGTGAAGGAGAAACTGTACTTAATTACAATTTTTTTTAACAGAAACTAAGAAAAACTTTTTTTTCAAAATTTTTGGTAATTTTTTGTTTGTTTAGCAATAAATAAAAAACCCATGGGCAGTTACCACAAAAAGAAAGCTCTATCTGTCTCAAAAAAATTATAACAATTTTGTTTGGGTACAGCGCTGCATGACTGCGCAATTGTCATACAAAATGCGACAGTGCTGAAATTGGCCTGGGCAGGAAGGGGTGTGAAAATGTCCAATATTGAAGTGGTTAAGCTTACTAGGCAGTAGAAGCAAAGAGATGGCTTTTCCATATATTCAGTAAATATTGACCACCCATTTTTTTTCTTCGATTGGTACTAATAGTCTTCTCATATAAGGTTATTTATATGTATCACAAAATTCAAATTTTGATGAGGACCAGAAAAAAAATATGTTTTGTACATGACTAGGGTATTAAAGAAGATTTGTCTCAATTGTGCTCTGAACATCGCTCCCTTCATACCTTATAAATAACCACATGACCACAAGTTGGAGTTAAATGGCCATAGCAGCCTTTCATTAACAAACTGTATACATAACAGATAAATAACACGTTAAACTGGAGCTTCAAGGTCCTGGTAGGCATCAAATAAGAAAGTACCTGCGTCCAACTTAATTAGGCCTCCAGACGCCACAGCACCAACTTGGAGACAACCAGTTGCAGATACCCACATACCGAATACTGGGAGCCGTATCTCAGACGAGTCCCTACCAAGTATATGCTTGCCCCATACTAACCTACCAGGACCTTGTACCCCTCCACCACCGCACATCAAGGTTGTAGTAGGCACCAAAGAAGAAAGTACCTGCGTCCAACTTAATTAGGCCTCCAGCCGCCACAGCACCGACTCGGAGACAACCAGTCACAGATACCCACATACCGAATACTGGGAGCCGTACCTCAGACGGGTCCCTACCAAGTATATATTTGCCCCATACTAACCTACCAGCACCATGTATCCCTTCACCACCGCTCATCAAGGTCCTAGTAGGCACCAGATAAGAAAGTACCTGCGTTCCATTTAATTAGGCCTCCAGCCGCCACAGCACCGACTCGGAGACAACCAGTCGCAAATACCAACATACGGAGTACTGGGAGCCGTGCCTCAGACGAGTCCCTACCAAGTGTATGTTTGCCCCATACTAACCTACCAGGACCTTGCACCCCTCCACCACCGCACATCAAGGTCCTAGTAGGCACCAAATAAGAAAGTACATGCGTCCGATTTAATTAGGCCTCCAGCCGCCACAGCACCGACTCGGAGACAACCAGTCGCAGACACCCACATACCAAATACTGGGAGCTGTACCTCAGACGGGTCCCTACCAAGTATATGTTTTCCCAATACCAACCTACCAGGACCCGGTACCCCGCGTGCTGCCATGACGAATAAAACAAGAAAAATTCCTTAAAAAAGGAGGGAGGGGGGTAACCCATGAACTAAAATCCAGAAAAAAGAAAGGGGAGGGGAGGATGGGAAAGTTGTCTCAACGTAGATTCCCTCCAACTGAGGACCTCTGAGGACCCTAGCTTGGTTACTTCCTATAGCTCCATTCCTGTCCTATACACCAATTACATGATACCCACCACATATATTTCCTGTCAGACTAGGCTGAGAACCCCCACTTAGCCCAAACCCTTTAACCCCTGTCATGCCGGCCCTCTGTCCATGTCTTTTCTCTCCTTTTACTCCGGGCCTTCCTAAAGAGGTAATTCTAACAAAAGGGTATTTCTAAGAAAGTCAAAGTTGTGTGCCTGTTGGCAGATGGAAATCCTCAAAATGGCATGTTGATGGTCCAAAATAAAAAAAAAAAATAAAAAAGGAAAGCTTTTAATAAAAAAAACCCAATTCCTTGCATGGTTTTGTTACCAACATAAGTTTTTTCTTTTTCTTTTTATTATTATATGCTCTTTGTGAAAGCCCACTATTTGCTTGAAATACCCTTGAAAACCTTAAGACACGAGAGCATAAGATGTAACGATGACAACATCTTCATTCCAGCCCTGGAGATGAAATCACATTATTTTTAAATAATGCTTAGGTTTGGTGAACAAAAGAACCAAATTGCATCATAAGAGAATTAAGAATGAAGATGAAGTTAAAATTTCATTAAGCCCAGCGAGATGACACATAAAGAAGAGATAATTGAGAGAAATTAGATGGAATTGTTCCAGAATGAGATTCTTTGGGTCTTTTATGTGGGCACCTGGTTCTTTTCATTTTTATTCTCTGTACATAGGGTAACCACCCCTCTGCTCAGCATGGGGAGAGACCAAACACAAGCACATTTCATCCAATATCATGTTTTTCAGGCAAAAGTTAGATAAAATCACGCCAATTTCATTTAATTGTGTACCATGAGCTTTAGGCTGCCTTCACACATTGCATTGCAGAAACAAGAGATAAAACACACAATGTATTGCATGTTACCACAGTGCCCATAAAGTGGTTGTAAACCTCGGAAATGAAAAATGAACAAGGCATGTCCTTCTATAATGTGTACTTGCTTCAATCCAAAGCACCTAGTGTGATTTCTGGCTGCAGGCTCCTCCCTCTGCTATCTGCCTGAGTCACTTCTGTTTATTCCCCGACACAAGGGATCCCAAAAAGATTCCAGCACACAGCAGGTGATTGACAGCCGCAGCTATGCATGTTTCCTTTCAAAGTGTTACTAAACCCACAACAGTAAAATCAGTCTGTATATGCAGCATAGCATGCTGGTTATACTCACTGTGGAACTTAAAGTGGATGTAAACCCGAGACTGTGCTTAGTCTTGCCACAAAGAGTTAATCCAACTGTGAGTAATGACCTTATCTTTTTTCAGGAAGAGAAAGTCCTACTAACAGGGAAATACACAGACTATTGTGCTCTGCGAGTGACAAGCAATTTGCTTATTTCCTTCAGCTGAGAAAGTTTTACACTCCCCTTTCCCTCCCTCCTCAATCCCTCAGTATAGAGGTGGGCGGGGAGGCTTGTGACATCACAACTCCACCCACCGAGTTCCAACAAAGAGAGAAACCCACTGATTTCAGAGTTTTACAGAGCTGCTAGTGCTTACAGGAAGGACATTTGCAAGGTAGGGATAGATGCAGGAGGCTTGCATGTATATATACATTAATTCTGTGCCATTAGTTTATACTGGGCGGGTGGTGGGTTTACATCCACTTTAAGGGGTTAATCCTCTGCATTGTGTAAAAAGGGCTGCTTTATTCTGTATGCATAGATCCTTCCCTCCTGCACTGTCAATCTGAGCAAGTCCATATAATACACAGCAGGGTGGTAAAGCTGCACATGCTCAGTTTAGTCTCATGTGCTGGATAGAACATTTCCTGTTTCAGTTGAACTGTTCAAGTTACATAATATTGACATCACACATGTGGGCCTGCATACAGGCTGTAGTGGAAATCTCCTCCTACTTCAACACATGGCTATGGATCAGGAAACCATGGTATGCAGATCATCCCAAAAGGTATACAGTGTCAGTATTTTAATGTAAAAATATTTATAAGCTGTGGGCACTGTGGGAGGGTAGATTAACTATTTTTATATTACTGGGTTTAGTAACACTTTAAGATTGAGTGTAAGGGGGGGGGGTGTCCATTTCCTCCACTCATGTCTCAGAGTACACTTAGCTCTGTGCTGTGTGGTGTTTGCCTACTGGAGCTCAAAAATGCTGTGTGAATTCTGCACTTTGAACAGCTCTGGAGAAGAGAGAGCTGTAGATGAACCGGTACAACTTATGTAGGAGGATTTGTTTAATCTATGTGTATCACCTGAGGCCAGTCACATCACTGGGCATATGAAAGGGTTTACAACCACTTTAATGCATGGTTATATATGCATGGCAGTGCCCTGTCGTTCAGTAAGTCATAGGCACCTGTGTTATAGTAATGTGCATTGTGTAAAATAGTACAGATGATTTTTTTTGTGCCATTCACTTAGGGGTGTACTCACTTTTGTTGCCAGCAGTTTAGACATTAATGGCGGTGTGTTGAGTTATTTTAATGGGGACAGCAAATTTACACTGTTATACAAGCTGTACACTCACTACTTTACATTGTAGCAAAGTGTCATTTCTTCAGTGTTGTCACATGAAAAGATAGAATAAAATATTTACAAAGATGTGAGGGGTGTACTCACTTATGTGAGATACTGTGTATACCTCAGACTGTCTACTTTCCAAAAATGAGTCCAATATAAGTACTGTCCTGGCATTTTAAGGGCCTCAATAAATGAGATCAGTACATCAAGATTGATCAGTTTTCATGTATATATTGTGACATAATGAAAGGCGAGGTGAATGATGGACGATATGTGTCACCTCGCATGCGTTCATTTGCAGTGAACTAAGGGAAAATCCAGTCCAGGTGTTACCAGCCACCTTAGCAGGGTTGATTCCAGACCAGATTTTGTGGTACACTTGTGCCCACCAACAGGTGGTATAAATAAGCAGGACTAGAACAAAGGTTTGCTCTTGGCCTGGGTCTCAGGAAGTAAAAAACCTCAGAGACCTGCTGAACTGAAGTTTTGCTTTGTGACTGAAACAAAAGGTCTGCATTATCTTTGTTTTGTGGGTGACTGGGAGAAGCCCTTCACCTCTGAGTTAGGAAACCTGGAAATGTTTAGTAAGAGCCTGGATGGCGAGGATTTATTTTCTGTTTTGTTTGTTTGATTTTTCATGCAACCTTTTAAATAAAACTGAAATTATTACTCGCGCTATATGTATAGACGTGCTAATGACAGTATGAAAACGTGAATAACTTTGCAGCTGTTGTCCACCAGGTGCTAGATCACCTCAAAGTGACAAAAATATGAGTATTACAGCGCTTGCAAAATATAACATTCTATGTGATAAACAATACAAAAAACAGTCTCTTAGAAAGTGCTCGGTGCTCCAAATCATTAATAAAGTGCTGAGGTGCTTCATATATGCATGATGTGGCGTGTGTCCCCTCCTGCGTCCCCACTCAGCAGAGAAAATGGACCCTCAGCTTTGCAGTCTGGGGGTCAAACACGCGTGTTTCTGCTGTGAGTCAGACGGGCATCTGAAGCTCTTTATTGGGATTTCCACAAGGTTATTATGGGTAAAAGATTCACCACGATCGATTAAACAAACAGGCATACATAGTGAAGTACTGTATGAAATAGTTCAATTGTGCAATAGCAAATAGACTTACAAAGTTGCAGGTAAAAATGGGCATAAAACAAATGCTGAGAGGCTTCCACCGCAATTGATGTCCTTGATGACATCAAATGCTAAGAGACTTTGTGCGTTCCACAGGGAACAGAAGTGACGTAGTTGGTTACGGAAACCGGAAATGTGTCAACGCGTTTCACCCCTCCTCCAGGGCGTCATCAAGGACATCAATTGCGGCGAAAGTCTCTCAGCATTTGTTTTATGCCCGTTTTTACCTGCAACTTTGTAAGTCTATTTGCTATTGTGCAATTAAACTATTTCATACAGTACTTCACTATGTACGCCTATTTGTTTTATTGAGCAAGTTGAATCTTTTACCCATAATAACCTTGTGGAAATTCTGATAAAGAGCTTCATATGCCCATCTTCCTCACAGCAGAAACACGCGTGTTTGACCCCCAGACTGCAAAGCTGAGGATCCATGTTCTCTGGTGAGTGGGGACGCAGGAGGGGACACACGGCACAACATGCATATATGAAGCATCTCAGCACTTTATTAATGATTTGGAGTACTGAACACTTTCTAAAAGACTGTTTTTTAGTATTGTTTATCACATAAAATGTTATATATTACAAGCGCTGTAATACTCATATTTTTGTCATTTTAAAGCATTTGTTAACCCAAAAAAAAAAAAAAAAGTTGCTTCTTTCTTTTTAACCACTTGCCGACTGCCGATCGGCATTTGACGGCGGCAAAGTGGTTCGTTCCCGCAAAACGCTGTCATACGACGGCGGCTGCGGGAACGAGTTTAGTGAGCGCGCGCCGCCAGAGGCACGCCCGCGCGCACACTGTGTCCGGGGAGGGCCGGGGAGCGGGTGCGGCGGCTTCAATTGCCGCCGGCTACCCGCGATGGCCCACCCGGAGCGAAGGAGCGGAGGTCCGTGTATGTAAACACGGACCTCCAATCTGTGTGAGGGGGAAGGGCTGTGATCACAGCCTTCCTGTATACGAAGGCTGTGACCACTTCCCTTCCCCAGATAGTGCAGTCCCCCATACAGTTAGAACATGCCCAGGGAACATAGTTAACCCTTAGAGCGCCCCCTGCAGGTTAACCCCTTCACTGCCAATGGCATTTACACAGTAAGTGCATTTTTATAGCACTGATCGCTGTATAAATGCCAATGGTCCCAAAAAAGTGTCAAAATGGTCCGACATGTCCACTGCAATATCGCAGTACCGCAAAAAATCGCAGATTGCCGCCATTACTAATAAAAAATAAATAAATAAATAAAAACCCCAAAAATGAATTCTCATCATCCGTAAACTCGACCACTTTTGCGCAAACCAATCAATAAACGCCGATTGCGATTTTTTTATCGCAAATAAGAGGAAGAATATAAATCGGCCAAAAACTGTGAAAAAAAATGTTTTTTTATATTTTTTTTTGGATTTGTATTTTAGGAAAAAGTAAGAAATTTGGGTTTTTTTTGCAAAATTGTTGCTCTTCTTTTGTTTATAGCGGCTATCAGAAATGACGCAGCGGTGATCAAATACCACCAAAAGAAAGCTCTATTTGTGGGAAAAAAAGGACGCAAATTTCGTTTGGGTACAATGTCGCACGACCGCGCAATTGTCATTTAAAGTGACGCAGCGCCGAATCGCAAAAAGGGCTCTGGTCCTAAAGCTGGAAATCCTTCCGGAGCTGAAGTGGTTAATGTGCAATTAGCAGCATGGTGCTTTTGCTTTTTAAATGATCCATCTGTATCCCCTAAAATATCTGTTTGATAATGCCAGGCCATGACTTCCTCCCTGAGTGCTGTCTCCCCTTGTATATAGCTTATCCTGAGAGCCCATGGTCTATGCAGGCTATGTCACTCCCAGCTCTCCTATCTCCTGTCAGCCTGTCTTCAACTCCCCCCTTCTCCCCCTCCCTCTTCCTCTCGTAGCATCTCCTCTCTGCTCTCATAATTAACTCTAAAAGCTCCTATTCCTCTCTATTAGAAGAATAAGTTCCCTGTGTTATATCAGAAATATTCTTATCTATATAGGTAACACAGCACGGCTCTGTCTCTCCAGCTGTCAGCGGCAGTGCTCAGCCCCACCCTCAGGAACTCTGAGCTGAGAGAGAAAAGCTGAAAAAAGACAACTGATCCTAATAAGAAGGTGTGATATCTATACAGAGAAGTATATATACAGTATCTCACAAAAGTGAGTACACCCCTCACATTTTTGTAAATATTTTATTCTATCTTTTCATGTGACAACACTGAAGAAATGACACTTCGCTACAATGTAAAGTAGTGAGTGTGCAGCTTGTATAACAGTGTAAATTTGCTGTCCCCTCAAAATAACTCAACACACAGCCATTAATGTGTAAACCCCTGGCAACAAAAGTGAGTACACCCCTAAGTGAAAATGTCCAAATTGGGCCCAAAGTGTCAATATTTTGTGTGGCCACCATTATTTTCCAGCACTGCCTTCACCCTCTTGGGACAGGTTGACACTGGAGTCCTCTTCCACTCCTCCATGACGACATCACGGAGCTGGTGGATGTTAGAGACCTTGCGCTCATCCACCTTCCATTTGAGGATGCCCCACAGATGCTCAATAGGGTTTAGGTCTAGAGACTGCTTGGCCGGTCCATCACCTTTACCCTCAGCTTCTTTAGAAAGGCAGTGGTCGTCTTGGAGTTGTGTTTGGGGTCGTTATCATGTTGGAATATACTGGTTGTGAGATACTGTATATTAAAACACAGACACAGGGTAACTTGTTGTTATAATACAGAGCAGATGGGAACTTTATATAAAGTGGCTTAACAAACACTTTAACCAGTTCCCGACCGCGTGCCGTGTTTTCATGGCGGCAGTCGGGATGCTGAGCGCGAATCGCCGTAAAAAGATGGCGATCTGCGAACAGCCGCTAGGGGGCGCGTGCCGCACCCGTCGCACTCCTGAAGAGTGTGCCCGTGGCTCGGGCGGACCCGATGTCCGCCGGTGAGCCACGATGAGCGCCCACAGGGAAAGAATGGGGAACCGCCGATGTAAACACGGCGCTTCCCTGCTCTGTTAGTAGGGGCATGGGAGATCTACTGATCCCTGTCACTGGGATCAGTTAGATCTCCCATGCCCATGTTAGGCCAGCCCCCCCACAGTAAGAACACACCCAGGGAACCCAGTTAACCCCTAGCTCCCCCCCAGGTTAACCCCTTCACTGCCAATGACATTTATACAGTAATCAGTGGACATTTAAATTTCTGATCGCTGAATAAATGTCATTGGTCCCAAAAAAGTGTCAAAAATGTCCGACATGTCCGCCCCAATATCACAGTGTTTTTTTATATTTTTTTTTGGATTTGAATTTTAGCAAAAAGTAAGAAATTTGGGTTTCCTGCTGTCTGGACTACCTTTTTCCCAGGGAATGTGATCCCCACTTTAGCTAATCCCACACGTATGGTGGATTTTCGGCGGGCATCTTCCTGAACAAGTGGAAAGATAGAGGATGTGTTAAAAGCCCAGTTGCAGACCACTGCAACCCAGCAGATAACCAATTGCCAGGTCGCACAGGCCCCTACAGCGCAGCAGGAGGCAAATCGCCAGCAGCAGGAGGGGAATCGTCAGGCCATTGCAATCTAGCAGGAAATCAATCACCAGCAGCAGGAAACCAACCGCCAAGTCATAGAGGCCGCAGCAGCGCAGCAGGAGGCGAATTGCCAGGCCATTGCAACCCAGCAGGAAACAAATGGCCAGTTGCGGAGGCCCTGGTAGAGTTAAAGAAGGGGTCCACATGTCCTTTGCTGGTGGAACAGAAAATAGTGCATGCCAGCTATTACCTGCAGAAGATGACACCTACAGATGATGTGGAGGCTTACCTCGCAACTTTTGAAAGAGTCGCTGTGCTAGAAGGATGGCAAAAAGAGCAATGGGCAGGACTGCTAGCGCCCTTTCTGACAGGAGAACCCCAAAAGGCCTATTATGACCTGGAACCAGATGCTGTCCAGGATTATGAGACACTGAAAGCTGCGATGCTTGCACGCCTGAGGATCATCATTGCAGTCCATGCTCAACGGGTGCATCGGTGGTCATACAGTACTGACAAGCCAACCCACTCCCAAATGTTTGACTTAATACACCTCTCTAAGAAGTGGCTGCAGCCAGAGACTTTGCCAGGCCCTAAGGTTGTGGAGCGTTTGGTCATGGACCATTATTTACGTGCGCTCCCTTCCACTTTGAAGAAGTGAGAAAGCCATGGGGACCCTAAGACTGCAAACCAGCTGGTGGACCTGGTGGAGAGATATACTACAGCTGAGGACTTTTTGAACCCATCCGTGCCTAGGGTTGCCACCTCATCCCTTTAAACCCAAACACATATTATTCACACAGGTTCTGTGGCTGATTAAGGTGGTAAGTAAACTCACTTGGTGCCTCATCTGCATTAAATTAGCTCCAGAACCTGTGTAATTCATATCTGTTCGGGTTTAAAGGGATGAGGTGGCAACCCTATCCGTGCCCCACTCCAATGTCTCTAGGGGTGAAAAACCACCCGGAGGATCCAGTAAGACTGTTCCAGGGTTCAAGGGCGTGGGGAAAAATCACAAGACTGTTGCCACAGATAAGGAGACTATGGGCTCAGGACCTGGAGACTGGCCAAATAGGTCAGGAAGGTCTCTGAGGCCCTTTAGAGGACTGGGTACAGAACACATAAAATGTTATTGCTGCCATGTGTTAGGTCATATTGCTGCTAACTGTTCCCTAAATGATGAACCAATGCAATGTGATAATGCTTACTTGAAAAAACGCATGTCTCTTTTTGCACTGGTGGCATGTACTGCATAATGTCAGGGAGGCATGGAAAAACAAATGTGTGTGATTTCAGTTGATGGAAAGCCAGTCACCACTCTGCTTGATTCTGGTAGTGCTGTGACATTAGTCAAAGGTGATTTTGTAAATCCTGCAAAGTTACACCTTATCACTATTGGGGTTATTTGCATACATGGTGCATACATGGTGACATGGAGACTGCTGTGGTTGAGTTTGATACCCCTTGGGGCACTGTGACACATTCAGTGTGGGTGGTACCCTCACTACTTTATGAAGTCCTAGTGGGGAGAGATTTTCCACACTTCAATCAGGAGTCAGGAGGATAGAGCTCCCTCTGCTGAGGAAACACTGGAACTCCCTCTGGACCCTTTTGATTGCAAAATTGAAACGGAAACTGTTGGTGTGTCTGTAATGGCTGGGGAGCAGGAGGAGCTGGAATCCAGCCCCCAGCTTGAGGATAATGAACAAGAAATTATCTCTGACTCTAATAATAAGAGTGGACAGAATGTGGTACCTGACTTCGAAGCCAGGAAAGATGATTTTTGTACGGAATTAAGAGACTTCACACTCATTAGAGCCAGAGAAAACATTAAAATGATGGCAAACTTGTTGAACCTAATGTAGGGGTGTCTTTTCCCTACATGTCTCTTAAAAATAACTTGCTGTATCAAGTGGTAAAGGAAGGGGAGAAGGAGATAGAGCAGCTAGTGATTCCCAAACTCTATTGCCGGATGGTATTAGATTTAGCCCATGGTCATATAATGGGTGGGCATCTAGGTATAGAGAAAACTAAGGAGAGAATAACCCAGAGATTGTTTTGGCCTGGGTTACATGCAGATATCAAAGAATATTGTGAGTCATGCCCAGAGTGTCAGTATTCTGCACCATCTGCCCATTTTCACAGTCTGCTGGTACGGTTACTGATAATTTAAGTGCCTTTTGAAAGAATTGGCATGGATCTGGGGGGACCAGTAGTAAAGTGTGCCCTGGGCCATCAGCACATACTGGTAATACTGGACTATACCATGCGATATTCTGAAGCCATTCCCTTGCGTAATACCTCAGCTAAGGCTATTGCCAAAGCACGTCACGGGAATTTAGTCATGTGGGTATTGCAAAAGAGATATTAACGGATCAAGGCACACCTTTTATGTCCAGAGTCACTACAGAATTGTGTAAGTTGTACAAAATCTCCCATCTCCGTACCTGTCTACCATCCCCAAACTGATGGCCTTGTGGAGAGATTTAACAAATCGCTCAAAATCATGTTAAAAATGGTGGTGGACAAAGATGGCAGAAAATGGGATTTTTTTGCTGCTATACCTCATGTTTGCCATATGAGAGGTACCCCAAGCATCTACAGGTTATTCCCCTTTTGAACTACTGTATGGTAGACATCCCAGGGGATTCCTAGATGTCGCAAAAGAAACGTGGGAGGGAGAGACCACGCCTTACAGAAGCATTATTGAGCATATCTTACTGATGCAAGATAGAATTGAGGCTGTCATACCGCTTGTAAGGGAATATATGGAGCAAGCCCAGGAGGCCCAGAGAAGGGTTTATAATCAGGGTGCCAAGACCTGGGTCTTCAATCCTGATGATATAGTGCTGGTACTAGTCCCCACAGTTGAGAGTAAATTCCTAGCAAAGTGGCAGGGTCCCTTTGAAATTATGGAAAGAGTAGGGGAAGTAAACTACAAAGTTTACCAGCCGGGAAAAAGAAAACCAGAACAAATATATCATGTTAATCTCTTGAAACCTTGGAAGGACAGAGAGACTTTATTGACAGTGCCAACCCCCCAAAAGGACATGGCCCCCATGACACCTGAGGTACCCATAACTGAAACCTTTTCAGTGGCCCAACAGAAGGACTTTAAAGAATTTGTGAGTAAGAATAGAGACTTTTTCTCTCCCCTGCCCAGACTGACCACAGATATACAACATGACATAATTACGGAACCAGGTGTCCACATAAATGTAAAGCCCTATAGAATACCCAAGGCTATGCGTGAAGCATTTGTAAATGAAATAAAGAACATGTCAGAGTTGGATGTGATAGGGGAGTCCTACAGTGACTGGTCAAGTCCAATAGTGTTGGTCCCAAAGCCAGATGGCACTATAAGGTTTTGTAATGATTTCAGGAAGTTGAACAGCGTGTCCAAATTCTATGTGTACCCAATACCTCGGGTCGACAAGCTTGTTGACAGATTGGGAAGCGACAGGTAGATAACTACGTTAGACCTGACTAAAGGTTATTGGCAGATACCCCTAACTGAATCTGCAAAAGAGAAGACTGCCTTTTCTACTCCTGAAGGGTCATTCCAATATAAGCGGATGCCTTTTGGTTTGAGACCACATCGCCAATACGCAGCCGCTTATTTGGACGATGTAGTCATCCACAGCCCAGATTGGGAATCTCATTTGACCCGGGTGCAAGCAATAGTTGATTCCCCTAGGAAAACAGGACTTGCTGCCAACCCCAAAAATGTGCCATAGGCTTGGAGGAGGCCAAATACCTTGGCTACATTATTGGTCGAGCGCTGATTAAGCCTAAGAGCACAAAAGTGGCTCCAACCTATAAATAAAAAACAAGTCCATGCATTTCTGGGGATCACAGGGTACTACAGATGTTTTATACCCAATTTTGCCACCATTGCAGCCCCACGCCCCACTGACAGATCTGACGAAGGGTAGAGGGTCGGTCATAATTAAGTGGAATCCTGAGGAAGAAAAGGCATTTCAAATGTTGAAGCAAGCCCTTTTGTGCTCGTGACTCCATATTTCACAAAAAAGTTTGTCAAACAGACAGATGCCTATGATGTGGAACTGGGTACTGTACTGTTCCAAATCAGAGACAGGGATTTGCACCCAGTGGTCTACCTGAGCAGAAAGCTTAACAGACATGAGAAAAACTATGCCATTGTTGAGGAATGCTTAGCTATCAAATGGACCATAGAGGACCTAAAATATTACCTTTTGGAGAGACCATTCAAACTAGTCACTGATCATGCCCCTCTTAAATGGATGTTGAGGGGCTTGAGCAGAAGGGGGGGGTATGTGACATTATGAAAGGCAAGGTGATTGATGGATGATATGTGTCACCTCGTATGCATTCATTTGCAGTGAACTAAGGGAAAAGGGAAGCCTTCACCTCTGAGTTAGGAACCTGGAAATGTTTAGTAAGAGCTTGGATGGTGAGGATTTATTTTCGGTTTTGTTTGTATGATTTTTCCTGCAACCTTTTAAATAAAATTGGCTACAAGTCAGCTTTTAAGAAAGACCTGCTGTCTGGACTACCTTTTTCCCAGGGAAGGTGATCCCCACTTGAGCTAACCCCCTACAATATATACAGTGAGGGAAAAAAGTATTTGATCCCCTGCTGATTTTGTACGTTTACCCACTGACAAATAAATGATCAGTCTATAATTTTAATGGTAGGTTTATTTTAACAGTGAGAGACAGAATAACAACAAAAATATCCAGAAAAAACATATTTCAAAAAAGTTATAAATTAATTTGTATTTTAATAAGTGAAATACATATTTGTATTTGATCCCCTATCAATCAGCAAGATTTCTGGCTCCCAGGCATCTTCTATACATGTAACAAGCTGAGATTAGGAGTACCCACTTAAAGGGAGTGCTCCTAATCTCAGCTTGTTACCTGTATAAAAGATACCTGTCCGTAGAAGCAATCAATCAGATTCCAATCTCTCCACCATGGCCCAGACCAAAGAGCTGTGTAAGGATTAGGGATGGGCCAAACACCCCCCCCCCCCCAGATTCGGTTCGCACCCTAGGGGACATCAATGCAAAAAAAAGTTTTTAAATGTATCGTTTTTTCAGGAGAAGTGATTTCAATAATGCTTAAAGTGAAACAATAAAAATGAAAATTTACTTTAAATATCACGCCTGAGGGGGGTCCCCTTGATCTGCCTGTAAAAAGGCACACCTCTGTGATGTTTAGAACATAGCCAGAGCAAAATGACATTTCCAAAGGAAAAATTGTAATTTATTATCGTGGCTGTAATGTATTGCCGCTTCCCGGCAATATTGATAAAATCACAGAAAAAACATTGTGTTGCCCACCCCCCCCCCCCTCCCCAGTCCATACCAGGCCCTTCAGGTCTGGTATGGATTTTAAGGGGAACCCCGCTCTGAAATAAAAAAAAAAATTGCGTAGTGTTCCCCCCCAAAGTCCATAACAGACCCTTCAGGTCTGGTATGTATTTGAAGGGGAACTCCGCCCAAAATAAAAAAAAATTGCGTAGAGGCCCCCCCGAAGTCCGTACCAGGCCCTTCAGGTCTGGCATGGATTTTAAGGGGAACCCCGTGCCAAATTTTTTCAAAAATGACGTGGGGGTCCCCCCCAAAGTCCATACCAGGCCCTTCAGGTCTGGTATGGATTTTAAGGGGAACCCTGCACCAAATTTTAAAAAAATGGCGTGGGGTCCCCCCAAAATCCAATCCAGATCCTTATCCGAGCACACAGCCCTGGCATGGCAGGAGGGGGTGGGGACGAGCGAGCACCCCTCCCCTCTGACTCATACCAGGCCACATGCCCTCAGCATCGGGAGGATGCTTTGAGGTCACCCCCAAAGCACCTTGTCCCCATGTTGATGCGGAGAAGGGCCTCATCACCACAAACCTTTGCCAGTGGTTGTGGGGGTCTGAGGGCAGGGGGCTTATCGGAACCTGGAAGCTGCATGCTGGGAAATGGGTCAAATTTGGATTTTGGGGGGACCTTTACACCATTTTTTTTTAAAAATTGGCATTGGGTTTCCCTTAAAATCCATACCAGACCTGAAGGGCCTGGTATGGACTTTGGGGGGACCCCCACGTAATTTAAAAAAAAAATGTTGCCGCAGGGTTCCCCTTAAAATCCATACCAGACCTGAAGGGCCTGGTTTGGATTTTGGGGGGACCCCCACATCATTTTTTTTAAATTTTGGGGTGGGGTTCCCCTTAAAATCCATATGAGACCTGAAGGGCCTGGTTTGGATTTTGGGGGGACCCCTACATAATTTTTTTTTACTTTTGGTCCGGGGTTCCCCTTAAAATTCATACCAGACCCCAAGGGCCTGGTTTGAATTTTGGGGGACCCCCATGTCATATATATACACTAGGAAGGTATATATATATTCTTGCACTGCCTGCATTAACTGACTGTATACAGATCGCCCTATCTATATATCTATATATCTAGTATATATTTCACTCTACACTAAACTGATTGCACTAACTGACTGTATATAGATTGCTCTATCTATCTATCTATCTATCTAATATTTTTTTCACAATAATCACTAGCTACACTGAACTGCCTGCACGTCACTAGCTAAGCTCACACTCTCTCCACATTATTCACACACTACATAGAGCCGCTGTGTGTGGATTGAGGCTGATGAGCAGTGATTGGCTAAAGGCACCCTGCCTTTAGCCAATCATATCTCTCACAGCAGAGCGCTCTGTGATTGGCCAAAACATGCAAGTCATGCAAAGTCAGTTGGTGTAATTTGCAAACGGAAGAAACACAAAATAACTGTCAGTCTCCCTCAGTCTGGGGCTCCATGCAAGATCTCACCTAGTGGAGTTTCAATGATCATGAGGCCAGTAAGGAATCAGCCCAGAACTACATGGGAGAATCTTGTCAGGGCAGCTGAGACCATAGTCACCAAGAAAAGAATTGGTAACCCACTAGGCCGCGAAGGCCTGAAATCCTGCAGTGCCCGCAAAGTCCCCCTGCTCAAGAAAGCACATGTACAGCCCATCTGAAGTTTGCTAATGAACATCTGAATGATTCAGGGAAGAACTTGGGGTGAAAGTGTTGTGGTCAGATAAGACCAAAATCAAGCTCTTTGGCATCAACTCAACTCATCGTGTTTGGAGGAGGAGGAATGCTGCCTCTGACACCAAGAGCACCATCCCCACCGTCAAACATGGAGGTGGAAACATTATGCTTTGGGGGTGTTTTTCTGCTAAGGGGACAGGACATCTTCACCGCATCAAAGGGACGATGGATGGGGCCATGTACCACCAAATCTTGGGTGAGACCCTCCTTCCCTCAGCCAGGGCATTGAAAATGGGTTGTGGATGGGTATTCCAGCATGACAATGACCCAAAACACACAGCCAAGGCTCTGTGATTGCCAACAAGGGGTTTACCACCAAGTGCTAAGTCATGCTTTGCGAAGGGGTCAATTGCCAGTTAAAGTAGCGCATTGCTGAATAGCAAAAAATGGCCTGATCATGAAGGGGGCAAAATCTTCTGGAGGTCAAGTGGAAGGAGAAGGAGGTCAGCAATGGAAGCCCTATATTTCTCTTACAACCCTTATATATTTTAAAACCATAGTTCTGATCAGTGTCATCTTGCTTTATTTAGTTTGTCTTTTTAATAAAATATTTTGTAATTCTCTTTTCTTTTGAAATGGTCATTAATCCTCATTGGCTAACGTGTGCATTGAGTTAAAAGTGTTATTATCTCACTATTCTGCTGCTATTCACCAGAATATGTCCCTGATCTTCATATACAGCAGATTGTTATATAATTACCTGTTGGTGATTTTCATCAAAAGGCATATTGTGCTGGTTGTACAATAGAATATTGAAACTGGTCAAAGAGATCAAAAAATTTACTTTTATTAATGAGGAAATGCAGTATTAGACATTTCTTGAAATTAGAAGAGCTAATTGCTCATGGACACTGCAGTGATTCTCAATCAGCACCTAATGCTAAACTTTTTTTGGAGGGGGGCAGCAAACAAATCACCCCCGGTCCGCACTCACCCCTCCACGGTCCCCTGCACTCACCCCTCCACGGTCCCCCCACACTCACTGCTCAACAGTCCCCCACACTCACCCCTCCATGGCCCCCCCACTCACCCCTCCACGGTCCCTCTGCACTCAGCCTTCCACAGTCCCCCCAGCACTCACCCCTCCACGGTCCCCCCACACTCACCCCTCCACAGTCCCCCAACAATCAGCCCCTCCACAGTCCCCCCACACTCAGCCCCTCCGTGATTCCTCGGCACTTAGCCCTCCACGATCCCCCCACTCTCATCCCTCCATGGTCCCCCCACACTGAGCCCCTCCACGGTCCCCCCGCACGCAGCCCTCCATGGTCTCCCTGCACTCAGCCCCTCCACGGCTTCTCCTCGAGGCCAACCCGTCCTGTCCTGATTGGCCGGGAGCAGAAGCCGGAAGACAATAGCGAATATTGATTAACTAATATCACAAACAGGTGGGTTCGGGGTGCAGTGTTCTTTCCCCCGAGCCCAACCTTTATTAAGCCTCAGGCTCTAATCATGTGGCTTGAAAAAAAAAAAACTCATAGAAACCTATGAGTCCGGCGCCCTGCATACATTCCCGCATGCAAACTAGGGGACGGCGCCCCTGTGTCCCTTATGGACCGGCCGCTCCTGATCAGCACCCAATAAAGCTGGCCATACATGGTTAGTTTATTTTTCATTCATCCAGTGGGCTAATCTAAAAAAAAAAACAAAAAAAAAACAAAAAAAACAAAACAGATTTCTCTATTAACACATATAGGTCAATGGAGGAATTCCCCTTATCAGAATACACTGATCAGAAGCTGCAGCTGATTGGCGGAACATTTTCCAGCATGTCTCTTCTACAAAAGTCGATTAAGCAATTGACTTCTGTCAAGTTGAGAAACTCACACACTGACTGAACTGTATATCTATATTCAGAGCAATAATCATAGTTCATTTAAAGTGAAATTGTAGGCTGTAACTATCTACTTTTGAAACTGCTCCCACCCCCATTCTAACTACCTTGTAGAAAGAGGATGCTCATACTTACCTATTTTTAGTGCACTACAGTCCAGTCACGTGATCTCTCCAGAGGCCGGCTTCAGGGGAGAGAGGAGAGAGAACCTACAATAGGTAGAATGCTTGGGCGATTACGTAACCCATAGGTGTACTACCCATTGTCGGCTGCCCCTTCTCTCCCCTGAAGCCGCCACTTTAGGGGAGAGGAGGGGCAGCCGATCACAGATTTATTACGTGACCAGACTAGAGCAAGGGTACCTGAGAATAGGTAAGCATAAGCATCTTCTTGCTATACGGGAGTTAAAATAAGAGTTAGGAGGGGGTGGGAGCAGATCTAGGATTAGAGTTATAGCTTGGAATTCCACCTTAACAAGCATACATAATGTCTATGATTTGGTTATATCTAACAAGTACACTTTGTTGCTTCCGTGTATTGAAAAGGAGAAAGGATGGAATTAGAGGGAATCACCATAACAACCTGTAAATACATAATATGATCGCGGAGGGGGAATTACTTGCTGATGTAATAGTATTTTAATGAATCACACTCTATAACTATTTAAATTGGCAAGTCATTTTTTATGAATCACAACTTAATAGTTACTATTGTCTGAAACATGCTGTACAATGTCTACTAAAAAAACCACTATTATTTATTTTCATCATTTAAATGGCGTCCCTCGAGGACACAAGATACTTTTTAAACAGGAGCTTACTATTTGATCACTTTAAAAATAATATCCAAGTTAAAATTGCCAAAATGACATACTAGAGTTACTAGTGCCACTGCCTACCAAACAATTGAGGTTTAATTTCTGGTAAATGGCCACATCCCTATATATCTTAGAAAAAGAGGTCCCCCCCCCCCCCCATTTTATGGGACTTTAAAGGCTCAGAGAGTAGACATATAATTAAAAACAGTAGTGTTATTTTTGAGAAATTACATACAAAAAAAATAAGAAATGTATAAAAATGTAGTACACAATAAAAGAAGGGGTATACGTTTACACAATGTAAATTCACACAATATTTGTATTGATGTCTACATGCAGAGAGTGCATAGACATATCCAACGCATTTCGGAGCCGTTTGGCTCCTTCCTCAGGGATAGCTTTGCAGATAATGTAGATTTGGTCTATGAAGTGAAAATCTTATCATATTAAAGCACATATATACAGTATCTCACAAAGTGAGTACACCCCTCACATTTTTGTAAATATTTTATTCTATCTTTTCATGTGACAACACTGAAGAACGGACACTTTGCTACAAAGTAAAGTAGTGAGTGTACAGCTTGTATAGCAGTGTAAATGTGTTGTCCCCTCAAAATAACTCAACACACAGCCATTATTGTCTAAACTTCTGGCAACAAAAGTGAGTACACCCCACACAGTCATGTGCTCCGATGGCTCTCTGTCCCTCTTGCACTCTGTACTGCCGCAGCTATAAGACTCTTATAGCTGTGGTAATGCAGCGTGCATAGAAACAGAGAGCCATCAGAGCACATTGCACAGTGCAGGGGGTAGGCAGAGAACGGCTGACCTTTAGATTTGCATTGTGCCTCATATTTCTTTCCGGTCAGGGCTGCCATAGAACACCTCCTCATTCTCCTTTCTTCCTGCTCTCTGCACTCCTCCCCTTCTCTGCCCCCTGACCTGAGCCGGAGCTACAGAGATACCATTGGGTATCAATGTGCTCTGACTGAGTGTCAGCGCGCATTAAAGACAAGATTGGCGGTATACATCCGCCATAATACCGCGGAACCCCTGGGGACTTCCCACTGAACCCTAGGGTTCCACGGAACCCTGGTTGAAAAACACTGTCTTGGCATGGAGTTCCCCAGAGCTTCACAGGTTGCCACTGGAGTCCTCTTTCACTCCTCCATGATGACATCACGGAGATGGTGGATGTTAGAGACCTTGCACTCCTTCGCCTTCCTTTTGAGGATACCCCACAGATGCTCAATAGAGTTTAGGTCTGGAGACATGCTTGGCCAGTCCATCACCTTTACCCTCAGCTTCTTTAGCAAGGCAGTGGTCATCTTGGAGGTGTGTTTGGGATCGTTATCATGTTGGAATACTGCCTCTCGGTCCAGTCTCCGAAGCGAGGGGATCATGCTCTGCTTCAGTATGTCACAGTACATGTTGGCATTCATGGATCTCAATGAACTGTAGCTCCCCAGTGCTGGCAGCACTCATGCAGCCCCAGACCATGACACTCCCACCACCATGCTTGACTGTAGGCATGACATGCTTGTCTTTGTACTCCTCACCTGGTTGCCGCCACACACGCTTGACACCATCTGAACCAAATAGGTTTATCTTGGTCTCATTAGACCACAGGACATGGTTCCAGTAATCCATGTCCTTAGTCTGCTTGTTTTCAGCAAACTGTTTGTGGGCTTTCTTGTGCATCATCTTTATAAGAGGCTTCCTTCTGCGATGACAGCCATGCAGACCAATTTGTTGCAGTGTGAGGCACATGGTCTGAGCACTGACAGGCTGACCCCCCACCCCTTCATCCTCTGCAGCAATGCTGGCAGCACTCATACGTCTATTTCTCAAAGACAACGTCTGGATATGACGCTGAGCATGTGCACTCAACTTCTTTGGTCGACCATGGTGAGGCGCTGTTCTGAGTGGAACCTGTCCTGTTAAACCGCTGTATGGTCTTGGCCACCATGCTGCAGCTCAGATTCAGGGTCTTGGCAATCTTCTTATAGCCTAGGCCATCTTTATGTAGAGCAATAATTATTTTTTTTCAGATCCTCAGAGAGTTATTTGCCATGAGGTGCCATGTTGAACTTCCAGTGACCAGTATGAGAGAGTGAGATCAATAACACCAAATTGAACACACCTGCTCCCCATTCACGCCTGAGACCTTGTAACACTAACGAGTCACAGGACACCAGAGAGGGACATGGCTAATTGGGCCCAATTTGGACATTTTCACTTAGGGGTGTACTCACTTTTGTTGCCAGCGGTTTAGACATTAATGGCTGTGTGTTGAGTTATTTTGAGGGGACAGCAAATTTACACTGTTATACAAGCTGTACACTCACTACTTTACATTGTAGCAAAGTGTCATTTCTTCAGTGTTGTCACATGAAAAGATAGAATAAAATATTTACAAAAATGTGAGGGTTGTACTTATTTCAGGTACTTATATAGCACTGTCAATTTACACAGCGCTATAACTGTCTGTGTCCTCACTATTGACTATTCAACACGCCTCAGGTGTGTATGGAGGAGTGATGTGAGACGCGCCTGCTCCCGCGCCCGGATCCCATGCTGCGCCTAGCCCTCTGAGCAGCTCTCCAAGCGGAGTCTTAGCAGGGGTCGTCTGCTCCGGTGTTCCGGAGACTAAATCGCTTACCTGAGAGGACATGGTGTGTCAGTCATAGCCTCCAGCCGTAGCTGCTGCAGTCTCTGTCGGGTTGGCTCAGGAGAGATGAACGGGGGAGCATGAGCCGGGGGATCTGGACGTGACGGAGCCTAGCAGACACAGGTCGGACAAGTGTAACAGTGGTCACTATAAGCAGCAGATACCGGGAGTCGGGGGTAGACGGAGTCAGCTGGCCCTTGCGACTTGCGGCTGTGTCCGGAAGCTGGGAGTCTGGAATCTCGTAGCATCGCAGTGGAGCCGGAGGTAATGGCGAGATACAGCTTGAGACGCTTGAGGAGCCCAGGTGTGACTACGGACGGACCATCTATATGCAGAAACCATAGGCTCACCAAAATCCCAGCTGGTGTAGGAAGATCCGCAGGCACCCTAAAGCGGGGTAGGCCAGATAGGCAGAGCCTGTTGCAGCCATTGTATCAGCCACACAGTACTACATACTACTAGTATAATATTATATTTTTTTTCTTTTTTTTTTTTTTTTGTCTGACTGTATGCGCTCATTGATACAATGGGGTCTTGCAATGTCTGGTAGAGTCTGGTAGTGTCTTGAGCGTTCATAGATTCCAGACGGGGAGCATTCTCAAGGTTCAATTAGAGCCCCCTGATAGCTCCTAGTTGGTAGATGGAGGTGACCCCCTAGAAATAATAAATTCATACAGACTGATAGCTCAGAAACCCTATAAAGGTACTTCAGAAGGTAACCTTGTGCCTTATATTTTTGTGTTACTTCAACTGCAATCTATTTCAATAACAAACAACATTCAGCAATAATGAAGCAACTATAACTATATTTATAATATACAGTACAGTG
>BLSH010086767.1:758196-779622 GCA_018402905.1 Glandirana rugosa
GCTGAAACTTTTTTCAAGGACATGATGAAAACAGGCTGAAACTAGGATGAAGTCGGGTAACTTTCCGTAACTTCAGCCTAGTTTCAGCATAGTCACAGAAGTGACTAGGCTGAAACCGTACGCTGAACACGAGACCCCTAGAACTTCCCCTTGAGGTGTGGTATAAAAATTTCTTTTTTGACCGTACCCCAGGGGGAGGTCCTCGTATGGTCCGGGAAACCAGACCATGCCTAAAATTCCCCTTGGGGTACGGCTTTTTTTTCATACTCCCCATGTTGAGGGCACGCAGCCTGGTATGGTCCAGGAGGGAGGGGGCCGCTCGCTCGTCCCCACCCCCTTTCCTGGCCTGCCGGGTTGCGTGCTCGGATAAGGGGCTGGTATGGATTTTGGGGGGACCCCAAGCTGTTTTTTTTCGGCATGGGGTTCCCCTTAAAATCCGTACCAGACCAAAGGGCCTGGTATGCTCCTGGAGGGGGACCCCATGCCAGTTTTTTCTTTAAAAATATGGTGTGGAGTTCCCCTTCAAGATCCCCAGAGCACAAGTCGCATGCCAAAGTCGGATCAGTGAAGACACTGATACGACTTTGATCCGACTTCAATGCCTTTCAATGGGCTGAAGTAGGATCAAAGTCGGACAAAAGTAGTACAGGAACTTTTTTCAAAGTCGGTCCGACTTTGAAAAACACACGTCGGAGCAGTTAAGACGGCTCTCATAGGGAATCATTGTTTTTGTGACGTAATGCAACTTGTGCTCTTCATGTCGGTCCGAGAATCGGACTAGTGTGAACCCAGCCTTAAAGTGGAACTAAAATCTCTCAGTCAGCATTACCTATGTTTAATCCCTATGCTGCTAGCATTAGTAAATATATAGGCAGGTGTATTATATTTACTTGTTTCATTTTTTTTTTTACCTTTCATCAGTTGCTTCCTGGTTTCTGGTCTAGACCAAAATTATGTCATACACCCCAGGTGTCTTCATGGGCATTTTTTTTCTTCTGGAGGAGGGGCTTGAGGATGTGAAATGAATGGGTGAGTTTGTTTTGAATGTCAAAAATGAATTAACCTCTTGCTTACTGGGCACTTAAACCCCCCTCCTGCCCGGACCAATTTTCAGTTTTCAGCGCTGTCACTCTTTGGATGACAATTGCGCAGTCGTGTGACGTTGTACCCAAACAAAATTGACGTCCTTTTTTTTCCCCACAAACAGAGCTTTCTTTTGGTGGTATTTGATCACCTCTGCTGGTTTTATTTTTTGCGCTTTGAACAAAAAAAGAGCGACAATATTGAAAAAATACTTTTTGCTATAATACATATCCAAAAATAAAAAATAAAAAACACATGTATTCCTCAGTTTAGGCCAGCATATATTCTTCTACATATTTGGTAAAAAAAAATCGCAATAAGCGTATTTTGATTGGGTTGCACAAAAGTTATAGCGCCTACAAACTATGGAAATTGGTTTATGGCGTTTCTATTATAATTTTTTTTTTTACTGGTATGAGGGGCAATCTGCGATTTTTATCTGGACTGCAATATTACGGCGGACATGTCTGACATTTTTGACACTTTTTTGAGACCAATGACATTTATACAGTGATCAGATCTAAAAATAGACACTGATTACTGTATAAATGTCATTGGCAGGGAAGGAGTTAACACTAAGGGGGCGATCAAGGGGTTAAATGTGTTCCCTGTATGTGTTATAACTGTGTGGGGGCGGGGCTGACAGGGACATAACAGATCTAACTGATCCCGATCACAAGGATTAGTAGATCTGTCATGCCTCCCCTCACAGAGCGGGGAACCGCTGTGTTTACATCAGCGGTTCCCTGTTCTAGCTCTCTGTGAAGGGATCGCGGGTCTCCAGCGGACATCGAGTCCGCCCGACCCGTGGGCACACTCACACAGTGTGCGGCGGCGCGTGCACCGGGGGCGGCTACAAGAGTGAGCCTGGAGCGCGCAAAGGGGCGGACGTCAATTGGCGGCCCCCCGGCAATTCAGCGCGGATCTGAAGTGGTTAAATAGTTTTTTCAGTTTATTGATGAAAATGGAAAACTGGGATTTTTAAGGCGCCACATAGACAAGTGTATTTTATAAAAGTAACAACATTCTATTTGAGCATTTTAAAATCAACATTTCATGTCTAAAACCATCATACCGTACCCATGTGATTATGGTACAGATGCAGTAACTTCAGCTGTACATGTTTCGCCAGGCTATGGCTTCCTCAGGAGTCCTTTATAAGTACTGGCTAAAAGGATAGTAAAAGTAAAGTAAAAGGCTAACTTTGAATCCTATATTCACCCCTGCGGTTTCACTGATATCTTCTTGAGCCACCCTCCTGATATATGGTCCACTACGTGTTTTGCCAGGCTATGGCTTCCTCAGGAATCTTTTATAAGTATTGCATATATCAGGCTTGGGCTGGCTACAGGTGGTAGAGGGGAAGCAGCAGCACAGGAATAGCAAGAAGGGCCAGTGCTACAAGCAGACAGGAGAAACCGAGAACAAGCCGAAGATCGAGGTATCAGGCAGGAAGGGATAGTCAGACAAGCCAAAGATCAGAACACGGATAAGGGAGACAACCACACACACAAGCTAAACATGGACAAACGTTGATCATCAATGCAAGCTTGCACTGCCAGGTGTATATATATACTGTTCCCAATTAAGGCCTGGGGCGGAGACCATCTGAGGAGGGCCTACTAAAGCACACAAGTGAGGGAGGCCCAGCCTTTAACTGGACACATGCAGCAAAGGTAGGCAACAGATAAGACATGAATTGTTTGCTGTGGTTTCATGGTAGAATGTTTACTGGTTTCATGACAGGTGGGTTCAAACTAGGATCCAAGCAAACCTAAGCTTTTCCTTAATCCAGATAAAGGTTTTAAATAATGAATACATTCAAAACAGCCTCTTTGCAGCCATTTCCTTTCTAAATGCATGAATTCTAGAGGGAGGGTTTTCTGATTGTGACAACAGTGAACCATGCCTGCATAATATCGGTTGAAACAGCTGCTTGCAGTCTCTTTTATAAGCCCATGTGACAAGGTGACTATGCAGAAGAACAACTGGGAGATGCAGACAGAGTGTTGTCACCTTGCTGGGGGGTAGTGTGCTGTGAAGCCGCCGCTGCACCCAATTAGCAAGATTACTGCTTGAGTGGGTAGTGAGTTGATGATCTGTAGATCACATGTTTGCTGTTTACTTCTGGTGCTAGGGGAACCCTGCAGAGAACCAACTTTGCATTTGCACTGGGCTTCAGGTGGGGGAGCCTGTATCTGATTGGACACAAAGCCCTCCCAACATTTTGGTGGCCACCTTAGACAAAGAGAGGCAATACATAACCCCTGCCTGGTCTTTTTTCCTGCCCGTAGTGTGGGAAGTGTGGTGTCAGGGACAGATACCTGCTGGTAAGGGAAAGGTAGACTAAGCTAGGGAAAAGTAACTGAGTAGTAGAGCTAGATTATTCTTGATCCTGCATATCTCCTGGATATTTTCTGGTGTTTAGTGGGAGACCATTGGAACCCAGCCTGTTACAAGGATTGGAATTTTTCTTGTGCACCGTTCTGCCAGCCCAGCACTGCTTCTGGAAGGCTACTTACAAAGGCCTCAGGGGTACTTATTTAAAAAGCAATCCATGAGCACCCTGCTGTATGAAAGTTTTGCATTATTGATGATACTGTGGTGGGTGTGTATAAGTTACTGTCCATAGTTCTACATACCTTGTGTCATGTACCTGGTGGAGCTTGACCTGTAGAGCGGGCTTCTCTTGCACCTCTTGTCCACCCCTGGTAGTGATGACAGGAGGTCTGAGGACACAGAGTGGCATGAGGGCCAGTATAACAGGCAGCGCCAGCTAAGGTTTGCAGAAAGCAGATGACCACGGACACCAGGCAGGAACTGGAACACAGTGAAGCTTGATTAGTGGGCAGGAGCGTAGCCAGGACAAAGTCAAAGGTCATTAACAACCGGGCACAGAAGGTACAAGAACATCAGACAGAGGCAGAGTCAAAACACAAGCTGGGGTCGGTACACAGTTGGGCAGTGAGTCACAGAAGCACAAGACAGGAGCAGGGTCAGAGTACAAGCTGAGATCACAGTAGGCAGGCAGGAATCCAGACATTGGTCAAGGGAAAGCCGAGTCGTGCACCGGCAAGCAGATATAGCAGGTCAAGGCACAGGTTTAACAGGAACTAGCTGAAGGCCACTCAGCAATCTGCTCATGCCATAGTCCAGCTAAAAGAGGCCATTTGGCGCCAGTGAGCATGTGTGCGCACACGCGTAAGTGCGCATGCACACTCATGTGCATATGCACATTCCGTCTTGTGCGCACGCTAATACATTTGCGTGTGCCTGCTAATGCCCGTTCTGCATTGAGCCTTTGCTTAGAATTATGAGAATGCGCAGGTAATGGCCTTCTGGTCCCAAAACGCACTGAGCTTCTCTTACACCTTGGGAGGCAAATGCATTGTTATTGACGAAATTGTGGTGGAGGTATACAAGTGCATCAGGCAGGCCATAGAGGAGGATTTGATTTCCCCATTCACATACTTGATGTGGATGGGGGAATCCTTCCCACTGAGCTTTTGTATTCTGACAGCGGGGGGACTTTCCCACATCAGAATACATTGATCGCCGTTTCCAGCTATAGCCTGATCGAGTGGAGAAAATCCGACAGGGTGGTTGCACAAAAGTATCGGTAGATCGACTTATTTTCAACCTCCCTGCCCACACATGGGTCAAAATTTGGTTGATCTCTGCTGAACTGGCCGACATTTCATCCATGTAGAATCAGCTTTAGTCTTCATAGTACTACCTTGAATTGTTGTAACTACTGACTACTCAGGAGAGGCATCACCCTGTTGGTGCCACTGCACCCAACAAACAAGACCACCGCTCGAGCGGGTAGTGAGACAACAGTCCATAGATAGCTTGCTCACTTCTTGGTTAGCTGACAGGTGTAGGCACAAGAATGACATGATCATTGTTTGCTTCTGGTGCTAGGGGAATCCTGCAGGGAGCTTACCTGTCCTCTTTATTGGGCTCCAGGTAGCCATTTTGGGGGAGCCTGTGTCAGATTGGACACAGAGACCTCCCAAGATTTGGAAAGCCATCTTGGACACAGAGAGGCAATATATAGCCCTTGTTGAGTCATTACTGTCTATAGTTCTACATTGGGAAGCAAACACATTGTTGTAGCTACTGACTATTTGTTACGGGAACAAGAAAATTTAAAGGATACGTTTCTTTTGAAAGTTCATCAACATTTTAGAGCTTTATTGATATTTTAGTAATTGGGTTTATATATACATATATATATATATATATATATATATGCTGGGTGCTTACAGTCCAAAACCAGTTGGTCCATTTAACCTGTTGTGCAGAATGGCAAGGAAATAGTGAGGATTGCTGGTCATCTCTATGGTTACTGGCCATTGTATGACAATGTTTTCTTGGTTAAAGGTCTTTGGTCTCTGTTCTTTGTATGTTCTACATGTATAAATGAGTTCATGCTCCCAGTGTTTTATTCTTTTTTACCGCATGCTATAATATAGACTATTTTCAAGGTGAATAAACAACCAATGATGAAAAAAATGATCATGTTCATTCTCAAAAAAATACTTCAGTCTAAAAATAGGAAATCCAATATACTGTTTGCTTTGTGGCTCGCTGAACCACCATTAAAGCGTTCATACATATAGATTGGCTGTAAGATAAATCTATATTGTATGGCAGTATTCCTGGTATTTATATGCTAAGAGCGTTGGGAAATGTGAGACATCATTCTTTGCATATAAAAAAATATGTAGGAGGCAAAAGAGTGGAGTCAATGCCCTTATCTCGCGTCAGATTGTGTTTGTCAGTTTTCTTGGGCAGGTTATAGGATTGAATCTGACCTGTGCCAATCAACATTGTGTTACCTTTCACATTAAGGAACTGAGCAGGTATGCAAATGTGGCATGACGGGTCATAAGGAGAGGTGAGAAGGTTGACTCATGCCATTCAAAGGTGCCACCTGATACAAAATTCTCACCTGGCTTACTGATAGGAATAAACTTTTTGGGAAAAGTAGATATTTCTATGACATCACTGCCCCATCCCTCCACCTGATCCATTCAAAGAATGCCTTGCATTTATTTAAAAAAAATTCAAGGCATTTTGTCCATGGTGCCTGAGCCAACATGTGTTCACTTTGTAGAGGGCACGGGAGCCAAAAGCCAACAGTGATCACTATAGTAGAGGTGGCTACTACAGTGATTCTCCGTTTCCACAGTAGTCCTACAGCTATTGCATATACATACTTACATTGATCCAAACTGGACCAATGTAACTATTGTATGCATAAAAAATCCATACCTGGAATTCAGATTTAAGCCATAGGGGTTGATATATTAAAGGCTAAATCACTTTGCAAGGAGGGTTGCACTTTGCATGGGAATTTTCCCCAGAGCCTAGTGAATGCACTAAAATTTCACTTTTCAAACACAACCCAATCACACCCAAAAAAAACCCAGGATTTTTGCTAGCACGTGATTGAATGTTGGTAGTCAGTAGAACTTTGATTCATTCACTAAGCAAATTCCCTTGCAAAGAGCAACCTCCCTTTCAAAGTGAACAGCCGATTTACCTCTAGTAAATCAACCCCATTGAGTTATGTAGGACCATTTTAGATAGGGTGCTAGGTAAATTGAGTTATTTTTGCTTCCTCTGTAATCAATGGAACAGCTGTTGATTTCTTTTGGCTGTTCTGGGTTTCACAGGCTGCAGGTTTTATTGTTCTCCCCAGGCTTCTGGAGATTTCTGGATCATAAGAGGTTGAGCAAAGCAAATGGGCAGCATGAATATTTATTATGCTAAAGACAATCCCTGGGGGGGAGGGAGTATGCTCAGTAGGCGGCTGAAGAACACATAAGTAGTCTAAAGTCTGGTACAGCAGGGGTCTAATCCTGGATCTAACCTTGCAGGAAGAGTCCCCAGCCTGAGGGGCTCTACCCCTGCAGGCAGAAAGCTGGAGTTTTCTGTATGTTCATCAAGGTCCCAGCTGTGACATAGCTTGGGAGGGAGGACTGCTTCTAAGTTCCTCTTATTTTCTTTGCAGCCAACCAAGGGATCCCTCAACGAACGACCTGGCCCAAAGAGTGCCTGGTGGATACTGGAAGGAGGCATCCGGTGATCCTGTGGCATTGTGAGTATTGACTTGAGCTCAGGGTACTGGTGACTGTGTGCTGTTTATCTGGGTGGAAGAACCAGTGGTAGTCTTGGTTGGGACATGTCTAAAAGAGAACTCATCTTTGCCATCTGTACTTGTTCCTGCATAGAGCCTAGTGAATGCTGTAAAATTTCACTTTTCAAATACAACCCAATCACACCCAGAATTTTTTTTTTTGCTAGCACGTGATTGGATGTTGGAAGTCAATAGAACTTTGATTCATTCACTAAGTAAATTCCCTTGCAAAGAGCAACCTCCCTTTCAAAGTGAACAGCCTTTTTGGTTCCTCTGTAATCAATGGAACAGCTGTTGATTTCTTTTGGCTGTTCTGAGTTTCACAGGCTGCAGGTTTGATTGTTCTCCCCAGCTTTCTGGAGATTTCTGGATCACAAGAGGTTGAGCAAGGCAAATGGGCAGCATGAATATTTATTATGCTAAAGCCAATCCCTGGGGGGAAGAGGGGTATGCTCAGTAGGTGGCTGAATAACACATAAGTAGACTGAGGCCTGGAGCAGCAGGGGTCTAATCCTGGGTCTAACTTTGCAGGAGGAGTCCTCAGCCTGAGGGGGCTCTGCTCCTGCAGGCAGAAAGCTGGAGTTTGCTGTATGTTCTTTGAGATCCCAGCTGTGGCATAGCTGGGGAAGGGGTGCTGCTTCTATAATCCCCTTCTTTTCTTTGGAGCTAACCAAGGGATCCTTCGACTAAGGACCTAGTCCGAAAAGTGCCCGGTGAATACTGGAAGGAGGCATCTGGTGACTGTGTGCTGTTTATTTGGGTGGAAGAACCAGTGGTAGTTCTGGTTGGGGCACATCTAAAAGAGAACCCATCTCTGCCATATGTACTTGTTCCTGCATAGAGACTGTTCAGGTAAGCTTAGCAAAGTGGAGTGTCTTCCAGCAAGTGAATTTGGAGTATCCCATATCAAATGTCACCTGCCCCCACCTATAACTGGCCTTTACAGTAATGAGCACTGGAAGGGCAGACACATGTTTTTTGTTTGACATGCGTCTGCCCTTCCAGTGCTCCTTACTGTAAAGGCCAGTGATAGGTGGGGGCATGTGACATTTGTTTGTACTGTTGATATATTGGTGAGGCAACACACTGACACCTTAGCCGCCATTGCGCAATGTGCTGGGTGTCCAGTGTGTTCCTGTACCTTCAAGGAGGGTTGGGCTCCTCCTGTCACCTGCCCTACATCTATCCATTAAATCAGTGGTTCTCGACTCTGGTCCTCAGGACCCACTAACAGGCCAGATTTTAAGTATTGCCTTGGGGAGATGCAGACTAGAATGCTGCAATCGCTGAGCAGCAAATGATATCACCTGGGATGTATTTCAGTTATCCTGCAAACCTGGCCTGTTAGTGGGTCCCGAGGACCGGAGTTGAGAACCACTGCATTAAATGCATGTGCTTCCATTGTGGAGACTCTTACACAGAGATAGGTTCTGCAGTATACAGAGTGCCTTGCCGCCGGCCTGCAGCTTACACATGCATTTGCAAATGTGTGTAACCAAACCCCTGTTTTTAACGCATTCTGTTAGCCAGGTTAATTCAGTTGGTCGCAAGCTGGTCAGTAAGTTGAGCTTGGAAATTCTTTGGTTTTTGTTTGACAAATATCCCACATCACCCTGCATTCCATCCAAGTTCTTCAGCAAAAAAAAAAAAAAACCCTTAAAGGACATCCCTTGGACTGACACTGGGCCAAAGTGAGCAAACTGTCGCTGTGTCTCTGGCTGCCTCTGCCCTAGTTTGGGAAACAACTGGTTAAATTGCAGCCAGGGCCGGCTCTACCAATAGGCGGAGTAGGCGGCCGCCTAGGGCGCACTACCGCCTAGGGGCGCCTGGCCATTGTTGATCTGTCACTGGCTGCTCTGCATTGATTCATGTAAAAGCTAACATTGTCTGACTGAGATAATGAGATTGTATTATCACATGCCATTTGCAAATCTATATAGAAATAGTGACTGATCTGCCAAATACCCCCCTCCGCCCCCACCCCCCCATGAGGCTATATTTGATGGACACAGGTGATGCTGTATTTGATGGGCACATGTGACGCTGTATTGACTGGCGCTGGTGAAACTGTATTTGATGGGTACAGGTGAGGCTATATTGATTGGCACTGGAGAAGCTGTATTTGTTGGGCACAGGTAAGGAGGTATTGACTGGCGCTGGGGAAGCTGTATTTGATGGGCTCTGGTGAGGCTGCATTTAATTGGCGCTGACCAGGCTAGGCAGGGAAAAGGGGGTGGAGTCAGGGGTGGGGCCAAGGGGGGGAGGCAACATGTGGTTTCGCCTAGGGTGTCAAAAATCCTTGCACCAGCCCTGATTGCAGCCGCTGCTCCAGGTTAGAGCTACAGTTAGCATTTAGTCCGAGGGGTTTGTCTACTAACTCAATTCTCTTTCAATGGTGGTTTTTAAGATATGCCTAAATAAAGTATTTATTGATACTTGTCCTTTAGTAAAAGAAAGTCTTCTAGAAGATAGATAGAGTCCCAGCATTCTCCGGCTCTCTAGGATCTCTGCCTACATTAACTCCAGACATCATATACAATTTGCTCTGTAGGACGTCGTGCACATAGCTGATTAGAAGCCAATGGCTCCTTTGCAACTAAATGGAACTTGGTATATAGGATCCAGTTGCTAAGTCCCCCAGAATAAAGTCAATACAGGCAGACTCAGATGGAATATAAATGCACACGAGATACACAGGAGTGACTTTGTCAATGAAGATGCAATAATGGAAGATGCAAAAGTACTAACCTTAATGACAAGATATGATTCCATCCCCTGGAACATGCTCCAGGCAACCAACCCTTAGCACACAGGTCACAGGAATGAAAATTAATATAAAGAGACTGAAAATCATGTCCATAAGGTAAACTTGGAAGTAGGGTAGAGGATTCCATAATTACTTTTTATTGCGTTCTCCATGCGCCCTATTCTCAGTTTTCTACTTTATCATTGCTTTCTTTCATGATTTTATCATGCATTAAAAAAATGAACTATCAGTTAATGATCAAAGCAGGTACTTATGCTTGGTAACTTAACCACTTCAGCCCCGGAAGGATTTCACACTTTAGGACCCAGAGCACTTTTTGCGATTCGGCACTGCGTCGCTTTAACTGACAATTGCACGGTCGTGCGACGTTGTACCCAAACTAAATTTGCGTCCTTTTTTTCCCACAAATAGAGCTTTCTTTTGGTGGTATTTTATCACCGCTGCGTCATTTCTGATCGCTGCTATAAACAAAAGAAGAGCGACAATTTTGCAAAAAAACCCACATTTCTTACTTTTTGCTAACATACAAATCCCTCAAAAAAATATAAAAAAACATTTTTTTTCAACGGTTTTGGCTGATTTATATTCTACCTCATATTTGTGATAAAAAAAAAAACCGCAATTAGCCTTTATTGATTGGTTTGCGCAAAAGTTGCCGTGTTTACGGATGATGAGAATTCATTTCTGGGTTTTTTGTATTTTTTTATATTTTACTAGTAATGGTGGCGATCTGCGATTTTTAGCGGTACTGCGATATTGCGGCGGACATGTCAGACCATTTTGACACTTTTTTGGGACCATTGGCATTTATACAGCGATCAGTGCTATAAAAATGCACTGATTACTGTGTAAATGCCATTGGGAGTGAAGGGGTTAACCTGGGGGGGCTCCAAGGGTTAACTGTGTTCCCTGGGCGTGTTCTAACTGTATTAGTGTTTGACTGGCAGGGGAAGGGCAGTGATCACAGCTTCCATATAGAGGAAGGCTGTGATCACAGCCCTTCCCCCTCTCACAGAACGGAGATCCGAGTTTACATACACGGACCTCCGTTCTTTCACTGGGGGGGGGGCATCGTGGGTAGCAGGCGGAGATCGAGTCCACCCTACCGGCTCCCTGGCCCCCCCTCGAACACAGTGAGGGCGCAAGCGCGCCTCCGGCGGCGGGCGCGTGCTCACAGTGCACGATCTTGCAGCCGCCGTCATATGACGGCGGTTTGCGATATCGAGCCATCTTATCGCCGTCAACCTGCGGTTGGCGGTCGGCAAGTGGCTAAGTAGAACTAAACTCTCTCAATCAACATGAACTATTTTTAATCATTATGCTATTAGCTTTAGTAAATAGATAGGAAGGTATAAAACATTTATACATTTTAGGCTGGGTTCACACTTATGCGAATTGGATGCGTGTTTCTCCACATCAAATTCGCATGACAGCAGAGTGTGACCGACTCTCAATGGAGCCGGTTCCCACAGCCCCCGGTCGGTAATATAGAAGGGTCCTGTGCATCTTTGGCTCCAAATCGGGTGCAAATTGAGGGAGAAATTCGGACCCGATTCGCACCTGATTCGGTGAACAGGGATGCACCGGACCCCCTGCTGTGAGCCACAGCATGTGTGAACCCAAACTTTTTTTTATATTTTAGTTTATTTTTCTGTCATCTAGAGGAGGGGCTTTCTCAGCTAAGCACACCCTCCTGCCTGCATGCCTGAGCTAAGGACAGGTGGACTCCGGGAAGTAAATGATACACAAATCACTTGCCCTTACTCAAGATGGCCGCAGCTAGAAATGCGTTGGGGGGGGGGGGTGTTTTCCAAAGTAATCTCTCAACAAAATATAGCTTGGGGACATAGATGTAAATAGCAACATAAAGACTGCAGCTCCCAATAAATGTATATTGTAAATACATTTTATAGCTAAATGGCAGTAGTGATGGGTGCTATGGGCCTGCTAAATAGGACTGCTGCTGAACCAAACAGTTTAGTTAGCTGGATGTTCACCTAAAACTTGAAACATTAAACAACATAGCGCCTGAGCCCTACTGAAGTTGGACATGATTTTTTTTTTCTGACCTTTCGTTTTTGGCAATGAAGGACATGGGTAGCTGGGCACTGCCATGAGGAACCTGTACCAAAAGAAGATTTAAAAGTACTGTTTGCCAGCAAGATGAACTTTTAATGAGGCTTACATGGCAGCATTAAAAATGGTAAATTCCTTTAACCACTTTCTGCCTGCCCTATAGCCGAAAGATGGCTACAGCATGGGCCTCCAGTTCTAAGAAAATGTCCATAAACATTCTCCCATGTCTGCACCTCCTGCACACCCCCTGCGCATTGGGTGCGTTCTGTGACCGCTGTGTCTTTTGGACATAGCTCATCACAGATTGGGGTAAAGGGCCCTTTACCGTGTAATAAGCTGTGTCCAATCACAGCTGGTCAAATGTAAGCAGACTTGCCACTTATCGACTCTCCTTTCCTCACACAGAAACAATGTGCCGATCTAGCAGGGCACAGTGAGTAAATTGTTTGCACTGATAATCAGGCCACTGATCAAAAGTGCCCTGATTATCAGTGCAGTTTATCAGTGCCCATCAGTGCAGTTTATCAGTACCTCCTACCAGTGCCCATCAGTGCCACCTCATCAGTGCAGCTTATCAGTGCCCATCAGTGCTGCCTCATTAGTGCACATCAGTGCTGCCTCATTGGTATACATCAGTGAAGCCTCACCAGTGCCCATCAGTGCAGCCTCATCAGTGCACATCAGTTCAGCCTCACTAGTGCCCATCAGTGCCCATCAGTGCAGCCTCATCAGTGCACATTGGTGCAGCCTCATTAGTACCCATCAGTTCAGCCTCACCAGTGCCCATCAGTGCAGCCTCATCAGTGCAGCCACATCAGTGCAGCCATAGCAGAAACAAGAAAAACATTTTTATTTTTCAACATTTTCAGTCTTTTTTCATTTATTTAGTAAGAAATAAAAAAACCCCAGTGGTGATTAAATACCACCAAAAGAAAGCTCTATCTGTCTCAAAAAAATGGTAAAAATGTCATATGGGTACAGTGTTGCATGACTGCGCAATTGTCATTCAAAATGTGACAGCGTTGAAAGCTGAAATTAACAAAATATTACATAGGCCCAATTCCTATATGGATTATAGGTTTAACTATGTATTATACATACTAAGTGCAAATAACAAATGTGCAATATGATATGTGTTGTATCTATAAATGAATACCTGCAATTCAAATCACCTATAATGCAAACTATGATTCGAAAATACAAATTTCAAAATGCAAACAACATATAGTGCAGTATATCACGTGCCCCCTATTGCTGCAAAAAAATCATAATGTCCATACTGTAGTGAATAAATATACTAATTAAAGTGCAATTATAGTCCAGTATAAAAAGTGCGTTCCAGTGCTCAAGTGACTTGGTGCTATAAAGTTTCCATCCTGGTATAAATTTCTCTCTCATGTGTTTATAAAGTGCTTGCGCTCACGCCGTCTCCAGGCCACCTTGTGCAGATAATAAGGTAGGGATTCCCTGCTTACCAGACCTTATTGACCCTCACAGTCATACAACTTGGAGGAGTCAATTTGCGCTTGCGGTCTCTCACCTGACCGTAGGTATACGTCCGTTCAGCTGTTCCCTTTAGGGTTCCACTGCTCTCTTTCCCCGGTGTTTGGTAGAAAAAAGAAAAGAGACTCGCGCGCCTCCTTTAAAACGTTTATTGGCCAGCGAAAACAAACAAATGCACGGCAAATGCAATGTTCTCCCGTGGTCGCCGCGACTGCGCAATGTCGACTAGCGTACCAGCAGGACGTGGCCCAACGTACCCTGCGTTCGATTGACGCGTTTCGTCACTTTCGTAACGTCTTCAGACCACGGGAGAACATTGCATTTGCCGTGCATTTGTTTGCTTTCGCTGGCCAATAAACTTTTTAAAGAAGGCGCGCGATGAGAGTCTGTTTTCTTTTTTCTACCAAACACCGGGGAAAGAGAGCAGTGGAACCCTAAAGGGAACAGCTGAACGGACGTATACCTACGGTCGGGTGAGAGACCGCAATCGCAAATTGACTCCTCCAAGTCGTATGACTGTGAGGGTCAATAAGGTCTGGTAAGCAGGGAATCCCTACCTTATTATCTGCACAAGGTGGCCTGGAGACGGTATGAGCACAAGCACCTTATAATCACATGAGAGAGAAATTTATACCAGGATGGAAACTTTATAGCACCAAGTCACTTGAGCACTGGAACGCACTTTTTATACTGGACTATAATTGCACTTTAATTAGTATATTTATTCACTACAGTATGGACATTATGATTTTTTTGCAGCAATAGGGGGCACGTGATATACTGCACTATATGTTGTTTACATTTTGAAATTTGTATTTTCGAATCATAGTTTGCATTATAGGTGATTTGAATTGCAGGTATTCATTTATAGATACAACACATGTCATATTGCACATTTGTTATTTGCACTTAGTATGTATAATACATAGTTATACCTATAATCCATATAGGAATTGGGCCTATGTAATATTTTGTTAATTAGCACATAGGAGAGTATGGTGGGAGGACCCGCACTAATAAGTTGGGGGATCCCATAATTAAGCAAGCAATTAATCAAACCCCTCACATTAGGTGAGGACATAACAGCAGCTGCAGATCAGTTCATCAGGCTTTGGCGCGAGAATTCTTGTATACAGCTGAAAGCTGAAAATTAACCTGGACCGGAAGGGAGTGAAACAACATGCTTGGGTATACCTCACCCGTGCATGTGAAGTGGCAAAGCACCCTGTCTCCGTGTTGATCCAGGCATGTGCCTCATCTCTACTAAAAAAAAATTGCATCTAAAAGAAGTAATGAAAACGTACTACTCATACCAGGTAGTTTCAAGGAGTTGCAGGACCAATCCTTAGCTGACCCTCCTCCTCAGGAACCTTACTCTAAACTGAACCTAGCTTTCCCTCACCAGTGGTTCTCTGCCCCTTTCTCAATTCTTCAAGCAAACTGCTTGGAGCCCAGTGCAGAGGACAAGTGCAGAAGACATTTTTTACCATCCCCCCAACTGCAAGATTAAACTAAGCCTAATAGTTTTCCCAAGGTCAAATGAAAATGAGTATATTCAAAGACCTATACATTGCTGCCATTAAATTATAGAAAAGAGTTTGGGTAGTCAGTACCTCATCAAGAGATTATCTCACCGTCTCAGAAATAAATGTGAACTAACACTATACACCAGGACTCAAAATTTCAAGTCCTGAGCTACTAGCCAGGCCTTAGGGGTTACTTGCCACCAGTCCCACCCAACCCCTTCCGTGCCCTGCCCCTAACCCCGCCCCTATACACATCCTCACAAATTCTCATGAAATAACACTTAAATTTTTTATGCAGAACTAAGTTACACAAATAAATATTAACAACAACTTTATCAGTGCCCATTAGTGCAGCCTCACCTGAGCCCACCATTGCAGCCTCACCTGTGCCCACCATTGCAGCCTCACCTGTGCCCACCATTGTAGCCTCACCTGTGCCCACCATTGTAGCCTCACCTGTGCCCACCATTGTAGCCTCACCTGTGCCCACCATTGTAGCCTCATCTGTGCCCACCATTGCAGCCTCACCAGTGTCCACCATTGCAGCCTCACCAGTGTCCACCATTGCAGCCTCACCAGTGTCCACCATTGCAGCCTCACCTGTGCCCACGATTGCAGCCTCACCTGTGCCCACGATTGCAGCCTCACCCATGCCCACGATTGTAGCCTCACCTGTGCCCACGATTATAGCCTCACCTGTGCCCATGATTGCAGCCTCACCAGTGCCCACCATTGTAGCCTCACCTGTGCCCACCATTGTAGCCTCATCAATGTAGCCACATCAGTGCAGCCTCTTCAGTGCAGCCTTATCAGTGCCCATCAGAAAAATTACTTATTTGCAAAATTTTATAGCAGAAACTAAGAAAAACATTTTTATTTTTCAACATATTCAGTCTTTTTTCATTTATTTAGTAAGAAATAAAAAAACCCAGTGGTGATTAAATACCACCACAAGAAAGCTCTATCTGTCTCAAAAAAATGGTAAAAATGTCATATGAGTACAGTGTTGCATGACTGCGCAATTGTCATTCAAAATGTGACAGCGCTGAAAGCTGAAAATTAACCTAGGCAGGAAGGGAGTGAAAGTGCCCAGTATTAAAGTAGTTAAACAACATGCTTGGGTATACCTCACCCGTGCATGTGAAGTGGCAAAGCACCCTGTCTCCGTGTTGATCCAGGCATGTGCCTCATCTCTACTAAAAAACAATTGCATTTAAAAGAAGTAATGAAAACGTACTACTCATACCAGGTAGTTTCAAGGAGTTGCAGGACCAATCCTTAGCTGACCCTCCTCCTTAGGAACCTTACTCTAAACTGAACCTAGCTTTCCCTCACCAGTGGTTCTCTGCCCCTTTCTCAATTCTTCAAGCAAACTGCTTGGAGCCCAGTGCAGAGGACAAGTGCAGAAGATATTTTTTACCATCCCCCCTCCCCCCAACTGCAAGATTAAACTAAGCCTAATAGTTTTCCCAAGGTCAAATGAAAATGAGTATATTCAAAGACCTATACATTGCTGCCATTAAATTATAGAAAAGAGTTTGGGTAGTCAGGACATCATTAAAAGATTATCTCACCGTCTCAGAAAAAAATGTGAACTAACACTATACACCAGGGCTCAAAATTTCAAGTCCTGAGCTACTAGCCAGGCCTTAGGGGTTACTCGCCACCAGTCCCACCCAAACCCTACCATGCCCTGCCCCTAATCCCGCCCCTATACACACCCTCATAAATTCTCATGAATTGACACTTAAATATTTTATGCAGAATTAAGTTACACAAATAAATATTAACAACAACTTTATCAGTGCCCATTAGTGCAGCCTCACCTGAGCCCACCATTGCAGCCTCACTTGTGCCCACCATTGCAGCCTCACCTGTGCCCACCATTGCAGCCTCACCTGTGCCCACCATTGTAGCCTCACCTGTGCCCATCATTGTAGCCTCACCTGTGCCCACCATTGTAGCCTCATCTGTGCCCACCATTGCAGCCTCACCAGTGCCCACCATTGCAGCCTCACCAGTGTCCACCATTGCAGCCTCACCTGTGCCCACCATTGCAGCCTCACCTGTGCCCACCATTGCAGCCTCACCTGTGCCCACCATTGCAGCCTCACCTGTGCCCACGATTGTAGCCTCGCCTGTGCCCACGATTGCAGCCTCACCAGTGTCCATGATTGCAGCTTCACCAGTGCCCACGATTGCAGCCTCACCTGTGCCCACCATTGTAGCCTCACCTATGCCCACAATTGCAGCCTCACTAGTGTCCATCATTTAATCTAACCAGTGCCTGGGGATGAATGGGAGCCATTCTCCTAGTGCAAAAGAGCATGGAGGAAGAAGAGAGCCAGCCGGGATCACAGAGCGGGGGTTGCCCGCTGTAACCATTTACATTAGCATTGCCTTCCGCTGAGCTCTCGGTTACACACATTGACCATATTCCCATTGCACACGTTCCTGGAACTAGCTGAAAAATGTATCGGGTGCTGCAGCGACAACCAGCTGGTTACTAGTACCGATAAAGCATGTCAATATTCGCCAGCACACCAAGGATCCTTGATTTCGTCCAAAGGTTTTTTTTATTCAAAGAGTGATCACATCACAAACAGTGTAGTGCAACGTTTCGGAGCCGTGCAGGACCCCTTCGTCAGGCATGTGATGACACATACCTGACAAAGGGGTCCTGTGCGGCTCCGAAACGTTGCACTACACTGTTTGTGATGTAATCACTCTTTGAATAAAAAAAGTTTGGACGAAATCAAGGATCCTCGGTTACACACAGCCTTCCTGACCCGCACCTGTGACAGACAGAACGCACCCTGGCATTGGACCGGCGTTCCGTCTGGCACAGACTCCCATTCATCCCGCCTGCCGGCGGTGCTCATCCCCCTGCTCCCCCTCTCTCCTAGGCAGCCCAGCTCCTCGCCAGCTCTCATTTTGCACTCGCAAAATTTGAGGGCTGCCATACATCCTCCCCACCCCCAAAGCCCCTGCTGTACTCATCCCCTACGGAGGTAAGTGCAGTAAGGAAGCGGTATGGTGGGATGGTGCTGATGGTGTATGGCGTTAGTTTACCTTTTTTTTCCGAGACGGTAAACTTACCCTTTCATCAAGCTGTGTTATCTTATTCTGCTGCTTATCTTCTGATCTGCTTTTAATGATTTGAAGCATATTCACTCAAGTAGTATAAATAACTAAGTCTCTTTATGTTAAATCCATTCTTTGTTTTTAATTTCGTTTAACAGATATTTTATTGATGATCTCTTGTGGTGTGTTATCTTCAATTTGCACTGCATCCATGAGTCTTCAAATTCTCATCGAACCCTTTGAGCTATGGGGGACTTGCTCATACTGATTTCACTCCATGATATTCCCAGTTATTTTTAGCAAATTCATGTTCATATCCAGGTCAATGCTTTCTGCACGAAATTAAATTGGACAATTTGTTCTTCCATAGTGACATTTGTGCAGCACAAAACATTACAATCTGACAATACATCTCCGGTTTTTGTATAAATAGCCCCCTTAGAAGGACAAATACAGTTATGTCAGGACTTTTGCAATTGTTTGAATAGCCGTATATATCATTCATAAGAGCAGCTGGCTACAGCTAAAAATTACTTTACTCCCCAAAGTACCTTATTATCTATCCTACCTGGTACCATCAAAGCTATTAAAGAAGACATTATGGGGTTGATATACTAAAGGCAAATAGGCTGTTCTCTTTTCAGGGGAATTTTCCCCAGAGTTTAGTGAAGGAGGTGAAGCTCTACTGACTTCCATTCTAGTCATGTGCAAGCAAAAACATTTTTTGCTTAATTTTCCTTTCCTTGCACCCCCTTTTTTTTTCCTCCTCTGTATATATTTTTTTAAATAATTTTTGCTTTACCCTGATGTAGCCAACAGTGGACTACAGTTACCTTGTTCCACCCCCATTAGTCTCCATCTATTCCTGTCATATCCTTGAGCCAAACAGGGGGGATTGTGGGACTAGTAGTCTTTTGAGCAGACGTCCTGGGGTTGTGAAACTATCCTTTGACTACACATCCCAGAGAGCTCTCTGCAACACCAAAGACCTCTGGGAGAGACTATTATCTAAGGAATATCACTAGCCAGTTTAAGCTGTCCTGCTTACCTTAACATCACTGTGCCATCTCTTGGATACAATTTAAAGAGCTCCAACTGCCGGTGAAGACTATTGCAGGCCTGCACTTTGGACATTGCTGTTACTATTAGTTAAAGGGCCCCTATCCTTTTCCTATTCCTATTCTGATCTCTCTTTAGGACATAAAGGTTTATAGGCCAGTCTGGGGTTCCCCTTTAGAATGGTATCATATAGCAGTAACTAGTGAATTCTTTACAATCTCCTGCTTTATTTTCTAATTGTTATTCCACTGTACATATGTATCGCACCCTTGTTATTGAACTGTAATTAAGCTGTTTCTGGGGGATTCCTCACCTGAGTCTCGGCTGTTATCCAGGACTTGTTTGATCAATCACCCCCCCTCGTACGTATAACTTTACTACAGTAAAACCTAAGAGCATATCTATTTAACTTGTCTGAACCCAGAGTGTCAGGTGGGTTGGAGGGTTAACAAGGTCAGGGCAGTGCAGAGGAACAGGTAACTACACTAAAATTTGGAAAATGTGGCCCTGATAGTAGATATTTCATTACTCTATAATTTTTTAAGAGTATGCTATGCAATTGTTAAAGCACAAGATGGCATGTTACAATTTATATTTTGCATGGTTATAGCCTAGTTATGTATTTGTTGTTAATACTGTCAGAATGCTTTTTTTCACTCAATAAAAATGTATCCATCCATTTTCTTTTCCTTGCATGTGTAGCCAAGTGCTGCCGTTGGCTGCGAGGAGTAGGATGTGCATTCCTGTGCCTGCTCTCCTCCTTCACTCCCTGACCAGTTGCTGTAATACAGAGTGGGCTGTGTGAGATACTGCCTGCTTCTTTGTCGTTGTCCCCCCCCACCCTCCGCTGCTGTCTGTTCTGCTGTATGAGGGGGCTGTGAGAAATCCCCTGCGCCTTCTCTCCCCTTCTCCCTTGTGTTGCAGTGCCGATTGGAGACCAGGGTAGTTCTATGGACATAGACTATTATGCTTTCAACCTTTCAACAAGGCATTTGATATAGTATGTATCCAGTATGTATTGAAATGTAAAATAATGCATCTATGGAAAAAGAATCCCTTGACAGAGTACAACATTGGGGGTACAGTGTTGGCCAGCACTACAGCGCAAAAAGTTTTGGGGGTAATTATTTCAGATGATTGCAAAATGAGCAAACTGTGGCCAAGCAGTGGGAAAAACAAATATAATTCTAGGATGCAGCGCTACAGGGATCACCAGCAGGAGGAAGGAGGTTCTGATTCCTCTATATAGATCTTTATATCACTAGAGGGGTCATCAGCAGGAGTAAGGAGGTCCTGATTCTCTATATAGATCTTTATGTCACTGGAGGGGTCACCAGCAGGAGGAAGGAGGTTCTGATTCCTCTATATAGATCTTTATATCACTAGAGGGATCACCAGCAGGAAGAAGGAGGTTCTGATTCCTCTATATAAATCTTTATATCACTAGAGGGGCCACCAGCAGGAAGAAGGAGATGCTGATTCCTCTATATAGATCTTTATATCACTAGAGGGATCACCAGCAGGAAGAAGGAGATCCTGATTCCTCTATATAGATCTTTATATCACTAGAGGGGGTCACCGGCAGGATGAAGGAGGTCCTGATTCCTCTATATAGATCTTTATATCACTAGAGGGATCACCAGCAGGAGGAAAGAGGTTCTGATTCCCCTATATAGATCTTTATATCACTAGAGGGATCACCAGCAGGAGGAAAGAGGTTCTGATTCCTCTATATAGATCTTTATATCACTAGAGGGATCACCAGCAGGAAGAAGGAGATCCTGATTCCTCTATATAGATCTTTATATCACTAGAGGGGGTCACCAGCAGGATGAAGGAGGTCCTGATTCCTCTATATAGATCTTTATATCACTAGAGGGGTCACCAGCAGGAGGAAGGAGGTCCTGATTCCTCTATATAGATCTTTATATCACTAGAGGGGTCACCAGCAGGATGAAGGAGGTCCTGATTCCTCTATATAGATCTTTATATCACTACAGGGATCACCAGCAGGAGGAAGGAGGTTCTGATTCCTCTATATAGATCTTTATATCACTAGAGGGGTCACCAGCAGGAGGAAGGAGGTCCTGATTCCTCTATATAAATCTTTATATCACTAGAGGGATCACCAGCACTAGGAAGGAGGTTCTTATTCTTCTATATAGATCTTTATATCACTA
>BLSH010086767.1:780734-792948 GCA_018402905.1 Glandirana rugosa
ATATATCTCCTTAGTCCTGGAGGAAGGAGGACGACCACTGGCCAGCAGGAGGAAGGAGGTCCTGATTCCTCTATATAGATCTTTATATCACTAGAGGGGTCACCAGCAGGAGGAAAGAGGTTCTGATTCCTCTATATAGATCTTTATATCGCTAGAGGGGTCGCCAGCAGGAAGAAGGAGATCCTGATTCCCCTATATAGATCTTTAGTGAGACCTCACTGTGTTCAATTTTAGATACCTCACTTACATAAAGATGTTGATAAGATAGGACAAGTCCAGAGATGGGTAACAAAATGGTGAAAGGTCTGGGGGATAAAACACATGAGGAAAGACTTGAGAAACTTAAAGTAGAACTATGGGAAAACTTTTATTTTCATTTTGGATAGAGCAAGGGAAGGTTATAACCCCTGTCAGATTTTTTTTCGCCATCTGTGTCCCATAACCAAACAGGAAGTGAGAGGATATCTCTGCAAATTAGGGAATTTCTTGGGACCCCCCAGGTCACCAGAACTAGTGTCCCCATTGGCACATTTCCCCTCTGTTACTTTTCTGGGGACAACCCAAAATGTGGGATTTTCTTTTACTTTCACTTTCAATGATAATGGTAATCAGGACCAATAGAGAGGGTGAACGGGGGCACAGACAGCAATGAACCTGACAGGGGTTCTAATCCCTCTCCACTGTATCCAAAACTAAGAAAAAAGTTTTGCCTTTAGTTATACTTTAATATGTACAGTCTAGAGCAGGGGTCTCCAAACTGTGGCCCGGAGGCCAGCTACGGCCCTATGCTTGCCTTTATCTGGCCCTTGGGCACTATAAATCACACTAATATGAGACACTATTCTGCCCACTGAAATCCACTATGGGGCACTGTTTCTCCCACTGCCACCAACAAAGCAGTTGAAGATGCAGAAAAAAAAAATATTTATATGTTTATGCAGCATGCTTATAAGGGATTTTCATTGTACCAATAGCAGAGGGTAGAGGTAAAAGACAGCTTTAATTCCAAATAGATATCATTTTTAAAGGGGTTGTAAAGGTTTGTGTATTTAAAAAAAAAAAAAATAACAAACATGTTATCCACTTGCCGAATGCGTATAGTACATATAAATGCAAATGCCTGTCATGCGCTCCGTGAGCGGGGCCACAGGTCAGGCGGACTCGATGTCCGCTGGCGACTTGCGATCGCCTGTGAGAGAGCTACATTGGCTTTACATCGGCGGTTCCCCGCTCTGTGAGGGGGACATGACAGATCTACTGATCCCTGTACTCGGGATCAGTTAGATCTGTTATGCCCCTGGCAGCCCAACCCCCATACAGTTAGAACACACACAGAGAACACAGTTAACACCTTCACTGCCCCCCCCCGCATATTAACCCCTTCCCAGCCAATGACATTTACACAGTAATCAGTGGCTATTTTTAGATCTGATCACTGTATAAATGTCATTGGTCCCAAAAAAGTGTAAAAAATGTCCGACATGTCCGCCGCAATATCGAAGTCCCAATAAAAATCGCAGATCGCCACCATTACTGGTATAAAAAAATAGGAAAAAGCACCATAAATTAATTCTCATGGTTTGTAAACTTTTGTGCAAACCAATTAATATATGCCGACATGTATTATAGCAAAAAGTAAAAAATATTGTTTTTTCAAAATTGTCGCTATTTCTTTGTTAATAGCGGTGATCAGAAGTGATGCAGACGTGATCAAATACCACCAAAAGAAAGCTCTATTTGTGGGAAAAAAAGAACGTCAATTTTGTTTGGGTACAATGTCGCACGATCGCGCAATTGTCAGTTAAAGCAACGCAGTGCCGAATTGCAAAAAGTGCTCTGGTCCTAATGTGGGAAATCCTTCCGGGGCTGAAGTGATTAAACTTAACTCTCTGTGCAAGAGTTTTGCACAGAGTAGCCTGATCCTCTTCTGGGATCTCTCAATGGCGCTCCTGGCCCCTCCTCTTCTTGAGTGCCCCCTCAGGGAAGCGCTTTCCATGGGGGCACCCATGCGGGTGCCCTACTGAGTCCTGCTTCTGCGTCTATTGACATAGACAGCAGGACATGGCCCTGCCCCGGCTCCCGTGTCGCTGGATTTCATTGACAGCAGCGGGAGTCAATGGCTTCTGTTGCTATCAAGCTATCCAATGAGGACCCGAGACAGCGGCTGCAGCTGCTGTGCTTGTCCCCATTGTTGGAACAATCGGGCTCAGGTAAGTAAAAGGGGGGCTCTGGGGGGCTGGTGCACTACAGAAGGTTTTTCACCTTAATGCATGGAATGCATTAAGGTGAAAAACCTTGAGAGTTTAGAACCCCTTTAAAACATCAATAAATTATTTTGAAAAAAAAATTCACCTATTCCCAGCCATAAGATAAAGGCAAGTAGAGGGGCAGCACAGTGGCCAAGTGGTTATAACTTCTGCTTAGCAGCTCTGGGCTTGTTGCTTTGAATCCCAACCACAATGCTACCTGCTTTAAATTTCATGTTCTCCCTGCGCCTGTGTGGGTTTCCTCCAACATTCCAAACACATGCTGGTAGGGTAATTTGCCCTAATGTGTGTTGGAAAAGCAACAGCAATGTATTGTACTGTGTACTGTGAACTATATATACTATATGTATTGTACCTATCTATCCAGCAGGTGTCACTGCAGTATTATAGTGTATAGTGAATGTTTTCTATGCTATACAGGATGTATGGTCTATCTCTGTTATATACACTGTTTGTATCTGGTTCCTGTTTGTTCCTGTTCATGTTCTGATATACCTCCATGAAAGTAAAGTATTCTCTGCAACCAAGAAGCTTCCAAAGCATGATTCCAATACTCAGCTTGTTATGGGCCTGGCGCACCCAGCAGGCACCCAGCAGCACTCAGGCAGTGAAGAGGATATTGCAAATCAGTGAGTACTGTTTACAAGCTCTTGAAAGATGGCAAGTTGTTCAGATGTGAAGTTTTCAATAGCAAAGCTGAACAATACCAATTACCAGCTGTGGAAGTTCAGGCTACAAATGATTCTTAACAAGAATGACTTGTGGCAAGTTCTGACTACAGAAAGAACCACAGATGGAAAGATGGACGACTGTGACAGGAAGGATAGACAGGTAAAAGTAATTATGAGCTTACTAGTGGAAGATGACCAGCTTATCCACATAAGAACAGAAAAAACGGCTAAAGATATGTGGAATTCATTACAGAAACTGCATGAGCGCTCAAGTGTAAACAGCAAACTGTTTTTGCTACAAAAGCTGTATAAGATGAGACTAGAAGAAGGACAGCAAATGTGTAATCACGTGAATGCTATGCTAGCGATCATAGAGCAGCTACGCGCAATCAGAGAAGACATCAAAGATAACCATATTGTTGCCCTGCTCCTCTACAGCCTTCCAGAGACATATACTGCTCTCATTAACGCTTTGGAAACCAGACCCAAGCAAGAACTGACACTGGAATATGTCAAAGGCAAATAAATTGATGAATATGACGTAAGGAAAGAAAATATGCACCATGATGACAAAGCTTTTAAGATGTACAAAGGCACAAAGCACAATGAAGAAAGCAGAGCATGTTTTCGCTGTAAAAAGACCAGTCACTTAAAAAATGACTGTTCTATCTGGAAAGCTGAGCAGCGAAAGCTACAGCTATCCACAAAAGAAAGGGTCAAAGCAGCCACAAATGAAACTGCAGCCACATCATGGAGTGGCACATTTAAAGTGACACAGAGCGGAAAGCCACGTGGCTGGTGCATGGACTCAGGAGCAACAAGCCACACGACTAGCGATGAGACCTTCTTCACAAACATTGATTACAGTGCTAAAGACAAAGTTTTCCTAGCAAATGGGAAACGCATCACATCTGAAGGTAAAGTCCTGGACTTCCTGAACTGCATTACACCATGTTAAGAACTAGGAACGCAGAGAGAGAACACACAGAGGCAGATCACACAAAACCCAATGCACGGGTGTTTATTAGGGAGCTTTGGGGTACAGACCACAGGAGAACCAGTTCACAATACAATCATAAGGCACAGCAAGGGAGGGGGATCTTCAGGACGCAATCTGAGACAGCAAAAGGGGTGATAGTCCAGAGGGGAGTTAGCAATCCCTGGGGCCCAGACAGAATGGAGTTTGGCCCGACAGGGGTGAGAGTCCTTGGCACAGGCCAAGTTTGGCACAGCAGGGGTTAGAATCTTTGGCACAGGCAGAGGGTGGCAGGGCAGGGGTTAAAGTACTTGGCACAGGCAGATCACAGCAGAGATGTAGTGTACATCTGGCTCAGTAAGAGTAGCAGATGCACCAGCCAGCAGCAATACAGGCTTGGGCATAGCAGGGCTTCCTGGATCCGAGACAGCATGGTCTGTGGGGACTGGTCGCAGCTCACGACCACCAGCAGCACCACGAGGGAGAGAAAAGGGAGGACTGCACACACACACACACACACACACACACACTGGCTGCGCTCCGCTTCAGCACTTATTGCCGGAACCCAGCATGCTCCAGTTTCCAGGCAACCCGAGGCTTGGTGTCGGGTTGCCCCAGCAACTAGCTGTGTCCAGGGACCCGTCTAGGGAGTGCGGTCTTTGTCTGTAGTGGGCACGGCGGGTGGGAACAGCAGGGAAGCGCCGTGCCCGCCGAGACAGGAAGGAGGGAAGCGTGCAGCGACAGGCTTGTAGTCTGCATGTGGGGGAATCCACCTGCAGGCCCAGCTGGGGAGCGGACTGCCCGACGCTCAGCCGGGAGAACAAAGGGGAGTCCCCTGCAAGGGGCATCTCTGTGGCGCCTGTGTGGCAGGACACTTGTTAGGCTGTGTGGGGGGACATGTAGGGAAAAGATGGCGGGACTGGTGCTGGGGAGAGCAGAGGCAATCGGGGGCGTGACACACCACAAGGAGCCAAGCACAGTATCCTTTATAGAAAGTGCTGTATGTTCCAGAACTAGAAGGCAGCCTTCTATCAGTGAAAAGTCTTGCAAACAACGGTCTTACAGTTAAATTCTAGGGTGATGAATGCACATTTCACAATAATAAGCAATTCCTCACGAAACGAAAACTGGATGATCACCTATACAGGCTCATAACCACAGACCAACAAGACATTATAGTCTCTAATGACCCACGCAGCAAATGTATTCACTTATGGCATAGACGGCTGCGGCACAGAAGTCCAAAAGCTATACAGGACATTATAAAGAGGCTTATCAGAATATTTGACAATAATGCCTTGCAAAGTGCTTATGAAATTCAAGTGCTGTATTGAAGCAAAAGCCACACATGCTCCCTTTCCACAGGCATCTCAAAGAAAAACCACCCAACCGCTACAGCTCGTACACAGTGATGTATGCGGTCCAATGAAACCCCCCACATCAGGCGGGAACAGACATCTACTGACTTTCATTGATGACTATTCCAGGTACACAACTACTTATCTGATGAAACATCAGAGAAACGTCAAGAGTTTGTTGCTATGTCTAGCAACAAATTCCAATGCAAACCAGGAATAATATGCACTGACAATGGGGGAGAATACATTAGCAAAGAAGTGGCCAGTGACAAGGAATAGTAAACCAGGCAACCAACCACACCATGTCGCACTGTTATAGAAATGGCCAGGCATGTTGTCGGATGCCAAGCTACCTCACAAGTATTGGGGAGAAGCAGTCATAACTGCAACCTACCTACAGAACAGACTACCCTCAAAAACCATTAAAAGCACTCCATTCCAACCGTGGCATGGATCAAATCCTAACATAGGGCACAGTGTTTGGATATAAAGCTAATGCCTATATTCTAAGTGAAAGGTGATCCAAGCTGGAGAACAGAGCCATAGTGGACATTCTAGTAGGCTACAGCGAACCAACTAAGGTTTACAGAATCCTACACCCAAAGACTGACAAAGCGACAATAAGCTGAGGTGTTTATTTTAATGAGAGCCCATCACCAGAAACACTGATCCCTGAAAGCTGTGAAGTTAATATACCCAACAAACTGGAAGAAAAGTTTCGAAGTGAATCTGTGCAAGAGTCAGAACAAGTGGTGGAACTCACAATGCCTAAATCAAGTTTCCCACCAGATCCTGCTGAACTGCCTGAAATCAGAAGATCCACTCAGACTATAAAGGGGATACCACCCCACAAACTGTCATATACTGTCAAAACACACAGCATACTTGAACCAACATCATGGAAGACATAGAAAAACTGCCAAAACAAGAAGCCAATAAATGAAGAAAGGCAGCAGAAGAATTAAAGTCACTTTAAGAAAATAGAACCTGGACACTCACAGAGCTCCCTCCCAACTACAAAACTATAGGAAGTAAGTGGACTCTCAAAGTAAAGTCAGATTCAGAAGGGAATATCCACAAATACAAAGCCAGACTTGTTGCCAAGGGTTACTCTCAGAAATTCAGTGATGATTACGATGAAACATTTGCACCCATTGTAAAACACTCCACCATCAGAGCGCTTCTTATCGTTGCAGGCGGGAAAGGCATGCATGTGAAACAACTAGACATTAAAACTGCTTTCCAATATGGAGACATTAAGGAAGAACTCTACATGGAGCAACCACCAGGGTTTGAGCAAGGAGATAACCTTGTGTGTAAACTTCAGAAGAGCATCTACGGTCTTAAAGCGGAGGTCCGCCTAAAAAAAAAAAAAAAAAAGTCAGCAGCTACACATACTGTAGCTGCTGACTTTTAATAATAGGACACTTACCTGTCCTGGAGTCCAGCGATGTCGGCACCCGCCGCCGATCTTCAGATCGGGGGTCGGGTGCAGCCGCGTCCATTGTGGGTAAGGGAAGACAGGTGTCCTCTTCCCCCTCCCCCCCAAAAGGTGCCAAATGTGACACCTGAGGGGGGGGGAGGAATCCAACCAGCGGAAGTTCCACTTTTGGGTGGAACTCCGCTTTAAGCAATCTGCAAGGATGTGGAATGAGAAAGTCAATGAAGTACTTACTAGAGAGGGATTCTCAAGAAGTAAAGCAGACCCCTGTCTCTACTCCAAGCATCAAGGAGACAGGTGGCCATACATCCTTATCTATGTTGATGACATTATAACTTGTTTTGAACAAGAAGAGCATTACACTCAGGTAGTTCACAAGCTGAAAGAAAATTTTGAAATCAAAGAGCTAGTGAACATTAGCTACTATCTGGGAATCCAAATAGAGAGAGAAAAATGGAAGTTACCCTCTCAACCAATCTGAGAAAATCTCCGAAATCTTGGAACAATTCCATATGCAAAATGCAAAGGAAATGAAAACTTCTATGGAACCAGGCTATAAAAAGAGCAATGAAGCAGAACATTTTCTACCCAACAATGACATATTACTAGTGCCAACAGTTTACGCAGCAACTTAAATTGTGAGTTCCTCGAGGGCAGGGACTAATGTTAATGTACAGTAAATATGTAAAAGCACTGTATAAATTACAGCAACTACCTGCAATAAATAAAAATTAGCACCTGTCAATAAACCCTAACACACATTTAGGAAAGAGTAAGGAATTTTTATTGAACAAAGCTTTCTCTTCCTGCATATATCAGCTCCCCTGTCGTTGTGCTAAATGCCTTTGCATGTTCAGGATGTAATGCAATAATGTGCAATTAGTTCTGCTGCCAAATCTTTAATTTTTGTAATATCTCTTCCCTAAGGAGATGTTTTCTAAATACAAACAAGACTGCTTTGGTAAGACATTAGGGGAATAAAGTTAATTCTTCTCAATATGCGGTAAAAAAAAAATATGCGCACGTGCACACGTGTGTATAAATACATATATTCATTTTCTTCCGCCTAATCCTGTAGGGATTGTAGGGAATGTGAGCTGAACAAATTATCCCAGTTCTACATGGTAGACTGACATGAGAAATTAGACCAAACCTGATCTATGACCTCAACCAAAACCTAAAAAATCCACTATTGTGAAAATTGGCGCACAGCTCAAATCCATGTCATTTTCCTGCACATTCAAGCATAGCTGTGGATATCTGTAAAATTCCTATGGATATAGCCATTTGTCAGGTACTAGTGGTTTTCTGACCTGACCCACATTTTTAGTTTGATGGTGTTAGATGGAATTCTTATAGAGCAGCGTTCCCCAATCTTTTTGGCACCAGGGACTGGCTTTGTGGAAACCAATTTTCCCAGAAACTGCAGGTGGTGTTACAGAGTTTGTCCTCAGCCCGCCTTCACATCACAGCCCTCCTTTACAGCACAGTTTCCCACTTTATATCAATGTTCACAGCCCCCCTTTACATCACAGTTTCCCCTTTTATAGCAGTGCCACTATGTCTTCAGTTCCCCTTTCCATCACAGCCCCCCTTTCCATTACAGTGCCCTTTTACAATGCAGTCACTGTAATGTAAAGGGGTACTGTGATGTAAAGGGGGCTGCACTGTAAAGGGGCACTGTAATGTAAAGGGGACTGCATTATAAAGGGACACTGTAAAGATTACAGTGTCCCTTTACAGCACAGCTCCCCTTCTATCACAGGGCTCCTTTACAGTGCAGTCCCCTTTAAATTACAATTCCCATGTATAGTGCAGTCCCCTTTACATTACAATGCCCCTAGCAACCCCCCCCCCCCCAACACAGTAAGCCCTAGCCATTTGGCCCTATATCAACCCTACAGGTACCCATCTCTTGTCCAGACACAAGTCTGTTGCCATGTCACATGTTGCTAGCGCCTTACTCATGATCCACTCTCTATTTAAGATACACCAACATATGCTGTTCATGTGGGCTGATACCTCATTCACAATGCTCCGTTGTGGAAGCGTCGTATGAGGTACAAAACATACAGATGATACACTGCAATTATCATGGACACTTGTCCCTATACTTGGTTTAATTTAAGGTATTTCTACATTTCAGTGATCACAGGTCCGCAGTCCATAAGCTTTTTGTCCCCTGTGTCCGCCCCCCTGATCCTTGGGGTCTAATAGGTTACCAGTAGAGTTGAGCGGACACCTGGATGTTCGGGTTCGGCGGGTTTGGCCGAAGTTCGCGAAAAAGTTCAAGTTTGGCCCCGAACTTGACCCCGGACCCCATTGAAGTCAATGGTGTCCTGAACTTTTGGGCACTAAAATGGCTCTAAAAAAGTCCTGGAAAGGGCTAGAGGGCTGCAAAAGGAAGCACAATGGGGGTAAGAGTAGGACAAGTGCCATGCAAACAAATGTGGATAGGGAAATAACTTAAAATCACATAAAAAAAACAAAAAATGGAGGAGGAGGTGGAGTAGGAGGTTGAGGAGGTGGTGACCGTGACAGTGTAGGTGGAAGTGGCGGTGGAGGAGGAGGAGGTAGCCAACACTGTTTTTTGTATGTTTGTTTTTTTCTCTTTTTTTTGTACCATGGTTTATTTTTCATGTTTCTCCTGTTACAAATTCCAATAAAGACTTATGTTCTATAAAAAAAAAAAAAAAAGAATACGTTTACTTAAGTATACCAATGGCTGTGTGAGACCGGTCTAAATGTCTATTCTGCACAAGGTACAAACAAGTCTTGTGGGATCCATGCCTGGTTCATTTTAATAAACATTAGCTTGTCCACGTTGGCTGTGGACAGGCGGCTGTGCTCGTCTGTGATAACGCCCCCCTGCCGTGCTAAACACACGTTCAGACAATACACTGGCTGCAGGGCAGGCCAGCACCTCCAAGGCATAAACGGCAAGCTCAGGCCATGTGGCCAATTTGGAGACCCAGAAGTTGAATGGGGCAGACCCATCAGGCAGTACGTGTAGGCGTGTGCACACATACTGTTCCACCATGTTGCTGAAATGCTGCCTTCTGCTAAGACATTGCCTATCAGCTGGTGGAGCTGTTTGTTGTGGCGTGCTGCTGACAAACTTTTCCACATTTCGGCCATTCTAACCCTGCCTTCTGAGGTGCTGGCGGTGGCACAGCTGCATTGGCGACCTCTTCCTCCTCCTCTGCCTTCGCCTTGTGCTTCCACTGAGCCCCCGGTGTCATTTGGGAATGCCCTTAGCAGCTAGTCTACCAGCGTGCGCTTGTAGTCGTGCATTTTCAGATCACGCTCCAGTGAGGGAATTAAGGACGGCATGTTGTCCTTGTAACGGGGATCCAGCAGGGTGGCCACCCAGTAATCAGCACAAGTTACAATGTGGGCAACTCGGCTGTCGTTGCGCAGGCACTGCAGCATGTAGTCGCTCATGTGTGCCAGGCTGCCCAGAGGCAAAGACAAGCTGTCCTCTGTGGGAGATGTATCATCTGTGTCCTCCGTATTCCCCCAGCCATGCTCCAGTGATGCCCATGAGCTGCGTTGGGTGCCACCCTGCTGTGAACACAGTTCCTCCTCCTCATCATCCTCGTCCTCCTCATCCTCCAGAACTGTGCCCTGGCTTGAAAATGTTTTACCTGGCCTATGTTGGTGCAGGAACCCACCCTCCGTGCCACTTGTGAATGACTGGCCTGATAACCGTGGAAATTACCCCTTTTCCTCCTCCTCCTCCTCATCCTCCTGTGCCACATCCTCTTCCATCATCGCCGAAGTGTTTATTCAAGGAGACATAGAAGTGGGATAGTAACGCTGAGAACAGCGTCATCGGCACTGGCCATGTTGGTGGAGTACTCGAAACACCGCAATACTTTACACAGGTCTCGCATGGAGGCCCACTCGTTGGTGGTGAAGTGGTGCTGTTCCGCAGAGCGACTGACCCGTGCGTGCTGCAGCTGAAACTCCACTATTGCCTGTTGCTGCTCGTACAGTCTCTCCAGCATGTGCAAGGTGGAGTTCCACCTTGTGGGCACGTCGCATAGGAGGTGGTGAGCGAGAAGGCCGAAGTTCCAGCAGGGTGAGAACGCCGAAATCGCGCCCAGATGGCCCGCACTTTCTGCAGCAGCTCTGACATATCCGGGTATTTTTTTAGAAATTTCTGCACCACCAAATTCAGCACATGCGCCAGGCAAGGGATGTGCGTCAAACCGGCTAGGCCCAGAGCTGCTACGAGATTTTGCCCATTATCGCACACCACCAGGCCGGGCTTGAGGCTCAGTGGCAACAACCATTCATCGGTCTGTTGTTCAATGCCTGTCCACAGCTCCTGCGCAGTGTGGGGTTTATCCCCCAAACATATCCGTTTTAAAACAGCCTGCTGTCGTTTCCCCCTGGATGTGCTGAAGTTGGTGGTGAAGGTGTTACGCTGACCGGATGAGGTGGTGGCAGAGGAGGAGGAAGCGCAGTAGGAGGAGGAGGCAACAGAAGGCAAAAAAAAATGCCCTGCAATCCTCGGTGGCGGAAGGACATGCGCCAAACTGCTATCCGCATCAGGCCCACCCACCACTACATTTGCCCAGTGTGCAGTTAGCGAGATATAGCGTCCCTGCCCGTGCTTACTGGTCCACATATCAGTGGTTATGTGGACCTTGCCACAGATGGCGTTGCGCAGTGCACACTTGATTTTGTCCCCGACTTGTTTGTGCAGGGAAGGGATGGCTCACCTGGAAAAGTAGTGGTGGCTGGGAACCACGTATTGTGGGACAGCCACCACCATCAGGTTTTTAAAACTGTCCGTGTCCACCAGACGGAATGACAGCATTTCAAAGGCCAGGAATTTTGAAATGCTGGCATTCAGGGCCATGGATCGCGAATGGGTAGGGGGGTACTTCCTCTTTCTCTCCAGGGTTTGGGAGATGGACAGCTGTAAGCTTCCATGGGACTGTGTGGAAATGCTTGGGAACGGTGGCAGACGTGGTGGCGCTGCTGTCACATCGTCTGTTTGCTGGGTGGCAGGTGACACTGGCACTGTAGAGGTGGAGGAAGAGGCCGAGGCAGCAGCAGAAGAGGAAGCAGGAGGAGCCCGAGACCTTTCATGGATTTTGAGGTGCTTATTCCACTGCAGCTCGTGCTTTGCATGTAGATGCCTGGTCATGCAGATTGTGCTCAGGTTTAGAACATTTATGCCTCGCTTCAGGCTCTGATTGCACACCGTGCTAACCACTCGTGTCTTGTCGTCAGCACATTGTCTGAAGAACTGCCATGCCAGGGAACTCCTTTGAGCTGCCTTTGGTGTGCTAGGTCCCTGGGTGCGGTGGGTAGTAGCAGGCCTACTGTCTAGGGGACTGTCGCTCCGCTTTTGCAACCTGCTTCCTCTTTTGCTGTGCTGGTGCCTCTGTGCGACCACCACCTCTTCCTCCAAACTGCACACGTCACTCGCTTGACCTTCATTCCATGTGGGGTATAGGACTTCATCATCCTCCACATTATCTTCC
>BLSH010086767.1:801294-815396 GCA_018402905.1 Glandirana rugosa
AGAACTGATGGAGAACGTGAAAACTTCCAGGACCTCGTGGTCCGGTTACCTTTACGGGTTTTTTACTGGGGTAAAACCTTTCATTTGTGGGGTTGCATATAAGATCCTCCGTATTACTCAGAAAACTTGTACAGTAAAAAAGGTGTTCAAAAACCTTTTACACCTTTCTTTTACTTTTGCGTAAAAAAAAATGTGTTTCAACAGGTAAATATGTTATAAAGATTGTGTGTCGTACATGGGTCGTGTTTACTGTGGGATTTTATATAAAACGATGAGGAGGGCTCATACCGCGTTGGGGTGTTTACTTTCCAAAATGGGGTCATTTTTTGGGCATTTCCATTGGCCTGGTGCTCCAGGACCTTCAAAAGTGCAAGAGGTAGTCAAGAAATGAGATGTGTAATTTATGCTCCTAGAACGCCTGATGGCGCTCTCTGCATGTTGGGTCTTTGTATGTGGCCAGGCTGTGTAAAAGTCTCACACATGTGGTATCGCCATACTCGGGATGAGTAGTAGAATGTATTTTGGGGTGTAATTTGTGGTATGAATATGCTGGGTGTGAGAAATAACCTGTTAACATATGACAATTTTGGGGAAAAAAAAAAAAATCTTCATTTTGCAAAGAATTGTGGGAAAAAATTACAACTTCAAAAAATTCACCATGCCTCTTACTAAATACCTTGGAATGTCTACTTTCCAAGAAGGGGTCATTTGGGGGGTATTTGTACTTTCCTGGCTTGTTAGGGCCGGTTCACACTGCAGCGGGGCGGAGCGGCGCGACTTCGCGCCCCGTTCACATCTAGGCGAATTGTCAGGCGACTTGAGTCGCCTGACAATTCGCCTCAATGCTGTGCAAATGGGACCGTTCTAATAGGAGCGAATCGCTTCGCTCCGCATTAGAAAAATGGTCCCTGCACTATTTTTAGGGCGATCTCAGCCTCAGGCGGCTTGCATTGACTTCTATGATAGAAGTCTCCTAGCAAGCCGCTTTGAGATCGCCTGGAGCGCCGCATCGCGCCGCTCCGCCCCGCTGCAGTGTGAACCGGCCCTTAGGGTCTCAGGAAATGAGATAGGCCGTCAGTAAATCAAGTGTGATCAATATTCAGTGATTGGCACCATAGCTTGTAGACTCTATAACTTTCACAAAGACCAAATAATATCCACTATTTTGTTTTTTTTTTTACCAAAGATAGGTAGCAGTATAAATGTTGGCCAAAATTTATGAAGAAAAATTACTAATTTGCAAAATTTTATAACAGAAACGTAGAAAAATTCATTTTTTTACAAAATTTTGGGTCTTTGTTTAATTATAGCGCAAAAAATAAAAAACCCAGCGATGATTAAATACCACCAAAAGAAAGCTCTATTTGTGTGAAAAAAAGGACGCAAATTTCGTATGGGTGCAGTGTTGCATGACTGAGTAATTGTCATTCAAAGTGTGAGAGCGCTGAAAGCTGAAAATTGGTCTGGTTGTTAAGGGGGTTTAAGTGCCCAGTGGTCAAGTGGTTAAACTAAATCGAAATTTGCTGCCAAAATTAACACTGCTCTATGTTTTCTTATCAGTCCATGTACACAGGGTCGTTTATAGTCTTTTCTAGACAGCCGAGTTTAGAAGCTTTTTTTGGAAAGCAAAAAAAATGCGTTCGGAATGGATGTTTAGAGGCATTTGAAATGCCAAATGCCTGTAACAGCTTGTTAATGCGGTAACTCACGTTTAGCAGTATTTCGTTTATAGGCGTCTTTCATTTACAAAAAAATAAATAAAAAAAAATGCTTCTAGACGCAAACGCGGCTAAACAGACGTTTTAAATGCTCGTTTCTAGCTGTCAAGTTAAAATCGTTAACAGGGAGGTTAAACAACGTCCCCTGTACATTAAGCCTATGACTTTCCTACAGACGAAATAATAAACACAAATTTGGGTTATTTTCACCAAAGAAATGTAGCAGAATACATTTTCGCAGCGTTTTGTAAGCAGCGTTTATCGGCGTCAGCGTTTTTGGGCGTTTTTTCTTTCTTCATTAGCTTCCATTGACTGCAGAAAATGCCGGACGCCGATAAATAGCCGTTTACCAAAGAAATGTAGCAGAATACATTTTCGCCTAAATTTATGAAGAACAATTCTTTTTTTTCCAAATTTTCAGTCCTTTCATTTATTTATCAAAAAATAAAAAAAAACCAGCGGTGATTAAATATCACCAAAAGAAAGTTCTATTTGTGTGAACAAAATTATAAAAATGCAGTTTGGGTACAGCGTTGTCATTCAACAGCACTAAGAGCCCTTTCACACTCGGGCGGCTGGTCCATTAGCGGTAAAGCGCCGCTAGTTTTAGTGGCTCTTTACCGCTGTTATAGCGGCACTTTGGCACCACTGGGGGGGGGGGCTCTTTTAACCCCCTGTTGCGGTGCTTCTGAAGCGCTGGCCATTCATTCCAATGGCAGGAGCGGTGGAGGAGATGCTGCTTGCAGGACTTTTTTTCCCGTCCCGCAAGCGCACAGCCCCAGTGTGAAAGCACTCGGACTTTCACATTGGGGCTGCAGAGGAGGCCGTTTTCAGGCGCTTTACAAGAGCTATTTTTAGCGCTAAAGTGCCTGAAAACCGCCCCGCGTGAAAGGGGTCTAAAAGCTGAAAATTGGCCTGGGAACGAAGGGGGTAAAAGACCCTGTTATTGAAGTGGTTAAAGCCCACACGTTATGACTTTTGTCGGCTATAGACTTTGAGGATGTTTTGCTTCCAGATCACCAGGTATTGACCGACCCGCTTTAGGTGACTGTGAGCGAGGAGCAGTTCAGCTCCTCAATGGTTAGCAGATGGCAGCATGAAACGGTGAACCAACCTCCCCCATCAGCAGGGAGGAATAAGGGAACGTTATCACTCAGATCTTTAAGGAATAGAAGTTCAGATTGCAACAACAATACTGCGTGATGATGATAAATTCCCCAAATTACGCGGCTGAATACCGCAACTGAAGCAGCTATGAGTATGATACAATCAAAAACAAGTAAATACAATATTTATAAGGTAACTGTCAAAAGCACTAAAACGATAGCTAACTCCAAAACACAAGATGATTGCTAGTCGGTTACCGCTGGCGGAGGTAGAGCACACTTCATGTTTGATTGTAGCTTTACATGTACAGCGTGGAAAAACATTTGAAAGGAGAATTTATGTTGGGTTTTTTTTTTATACTTTTGGAACAAGTGAGAAAGTCTAAGAACTAGGCATGCACCGATACCAAGCATTTTCACAAATACTCGAGAAAATGCTCCCGATACCAAAACCAATACTTTGCTGTGCAATTTTCATCAATACAAAATAAATAGGCGCAAATCGCACTGCAAACAATTGCATGCGATTTGGACAGGACTGCGGTGCGATTCCTGTCCGAATCGCATGTGATTTCCCCCATCGCTCCTGCGTCTGTGTAAAGAGAAAAGCGCCATCTAGTGGCTAGTTTATTAAAAATGTTAGAACTCACATTAAAGTGTTACTAAACCCAGTACCCTGCAGTCACTATATCTGGTCTCCCACAGTACACAGAACATGGAAATGCAATTATTTTAGTAAATGTAAACTGCTAAATAACTTTTCTTATCAGCAGTATATAGCAGTCTTGTGACTTCTATCAGTGTCTGGTTAAAGCTTGTAGCAGGATTTTTCATACTGCACTGGCTGCCCTATCAGGATGCAGGACCACTGACCCTCTGTCTGGACAGTGCTGATTGGCCCTGTGCTGATCACATGCACCCTCCCAAGAAAAAAAAAACCTCTCTAGCAATACCCACCAAACTGAGCATGTGCAGAGTGACTCCAGTATCTCTGTCTTATCCGGAATATGTTTTGGAGTCAGTGGAAGAAGGCTGATATCAGTGATAGGAGCATTGAGTGGTACTTTTTTTTTGTTTGTCTACATTCAACCTCTATCAAGGTTTTATTTCTGTCTATATCCTAGTTGGAAAAAAATCATTTTTGCTTCCTGCCTTAGTGATCACATAAGAAGTTAGTGTTTTATGCTTATGCAGTGATAGAATGTGTCATTTAGAGCATCCACTGTATTTTTGGGGATCTGGTGATTAATGGGGAGGGGGAATATAGCAGTCAATGTCGGTTTGGGCACAGAGGCCCCAAATTTGTATCCAGGTCTTCAGTTCACAGAGTCTGTGTGTTTTAGGTAGACAAAGAACCAAATCCGACGAAAAAACACTCCAAGGGTCTCCCAGGCACACACCTACCAAAATAGTGCCCCCTCAAAAGTCAGGGCCCATAGTCAGTAGGCAAGAGACTACCCTGCAGTCCCTCCAAAAGCCCCTGTCCTGGTTAGTTCTGTCATATTAACCCTCACCTTGTAAACCCTCACTTTTCAGCTTAAAATATAAATTACAAATTCATTATAAATACCCTTTTTCCCTTTTTTAGGTGATCACATAATCTCTGTTCTCAGCTTCATAAGGGGCTCAGAGAGCTGGGGGAGGAGAAACAGCAGCACACCGATCTTCTCAGTGAATGGCTGTGCAGGGTAGGGGGGGGGGGGCTGTCACCACAAGCCTAATCATTAGATTAGCTCCCAACACTGCCAGCAAACTGACTGAAAACGTAGTCTGCTTGTCTTCAGCAAACTGCAGGCTTTCTTGTGCATCCTTTAGTAGAGGCTTCCTTCTGGGACGACAGCCATGCAAACCAATTTGATGCAGTGTGCGGCGTATGGTCTGAGCACTCATAAGTCTATCTCCCAAAGACAACCTCTGGATAAGACGCTGAGCACGTGCACTCAACGTCTTTGGTTGACCATGGTGAGGCTTCTTCTGAGTGGAACCTGTCCTGTTAAACTGTATGGTCTTGGCCACCGTGCTGCAGCTCAGTTTCAGGGTTTTGGCAATCTTCTTATAGTCTAGGCCATCTTTATGTGAGGTGGCATGTTGAACGTCCAGTGACCAGAATGAGAGAGTGAGAGAGATAACACCAACTGGGGGAATCCATACTGGAGAAGGATCTGGGGGTTTTGGTAGATCATAAGCTTAATAATGGCATGCAATGCCAAGCTGCGGTTTCCAAAGTGAGTAAAGTCCTTTCTTGTATTAAGAGAGGTATGGACTCTAGAGAGAGAGACAACATGTTGCCCCTGTACAAATCATTAGTAAGACCTCATCTGAAATATGCAGTTCAGTTTTGGGCACCAGTTCTCAAATAGGATATCGGGGGACTGGAGAAAGTGTAGAGAAGGGCAACCAAACTAATAAGAGGCATGGAGGAGCTCAGCTATGAGGAAAGATTAGAGGAACTGAATTTATTCTCTCTTGAGAAGAGGGGATTAAGAGGGGATATGATCAACATGTGCAAATACATAAGTGGTCCATATAGTGAACTTGGTGTTGATTTATTCACTTCAAGGTCATCACAAAGGACAAGGGGGCACTCTTTACGTCTAGAGGAAAAAATATGTCATCTCCAAATATGGAAAGGTTTCTTCACAGTTAGAGCTGTGAAAATGTGGAATAGACTCCCTCTAGAGGTAGTTTTGGCCAGCATGGTAGATTGCTTTAACCACTTCAGCCCACGTTAGGACCAGGGCACTTTTTGCGATTCAGCACTGTGTCGCTTTAACTGACACTGCGACATTGTACCCAAATGAAATATGCATCCTTTTTTTCCCACATATAGAGCTTTCTTTTGGTGGTATTTGATCACCTCTGTGTCATTTCTGATCACCGCTATAAACAAAAGAAGTGCGACAATTTTGCAAAAAAACCCACATTTTTTAGTTTTTGCTAAAATCCAAATCCAAAAAAAAAAAATATAAAAAAACATTTTTTTCATCGGTTTTGGCCGATTTATATTCTTCTTCATATTTTTGATTAAAAAAATCGCAATCGGCGTTTATTGATTGGTTTGTGCAAAAGTGGCCGTGTTTACAGATGATGAGAATTCATTTCTGGGGTTTTTATTTTTTTTTTATTTTTTACTAGTAATGGCGGCGATCTGCGATTTTTAGCAGTAATGCGATATTGCAGCGGACATGTCAGATCATTTTGACACTTTTTTAGGACCAATGATATTCATACAGTGATCAGAAATTTAAATGTCCACTGATTACTGTATAAATGTCATTGGCAGGGAAGGGGTTAACCTGCAGGGGGCAGGGAATCAGTTAACTGTGTTCCCTAGGTGTGTTCTAACTGTGGGGGGGCTGGGCTACCACGAGCATAAGAGATCTAACTGATCCCAGTGACAGGGATCAGTAGATCTCCTATGCCCCCACTAACAGAGCAGGGAACCGCCGTGTTTACATCGGCGGTTCCCCGTTCTTTGGCTGTGGCCGCTCATCGCGGCTCGCCGGCGGACATCGGGTCCACCCGAGCTGCGGGCACACTCCCCAGGAGTACTGCGGGTGGCGCGCGCCCCCTAGCGGCCACCCGCAGATTGACGTTTTTTTACGGGGATTCACGGTACACGTCCACACTGCCGCCGTGAATATACGGTAGTCGGTGTGGAAGTGGTTAAAAAAGGCCTTGATTCTTTTCTTTCCTTAATGTACATAACATAACTGGCTACTAACATTTATAGGTAAAGTTGATCCAGGGAAAATGTGATTGCCTCTCGGGGGATCAGGAAGGAATTTTTTCCCGCGCTATAGCAAATTGGATCATTGGCTTTGCTGGGGTTTTTTGCCTTCTCCTGGATCAACTGTGGGTGAAGGATTGTGTATATGGAGTTGTATGGTTATATATATTTTTTCTTTTTTTTTTTTTGGTTAAACTAGATGGACTTGTGTCTTTTTTCAACCTGACTAACTATGTAACTATGTGAGATACTGTATATATGTTTGGGGGGTTCTGAGTAATTTTCTAGCAAAAAAGTTATGATTTTCACATATAGGAGAGAAATGCCAGAATTGGCCCAGTAGGAAAGTAGTTAAGCAAAATCACACAGCAACCAATCAAATTTCCTTTTCATCACTTTAAAAGATTATAGCAAAGGTGTGCTTTACTCCTTTAAAAATTAACTCACAAACTGAATGACCGCACAGAGAGATTAGGGTGTGCCAAGGCCTATGCCACCACCATTGAGGGTAAGGGAACCCTGACATGTAGCCATTCGGCTTCACGGCTGGGCCCCTACTGTGCATCCCCTGCGCTTTCTCATTGGTGGAAGAGGAGGAGGGAGCCCGGTGTTTGCTTTCATACACCAACTAGATTTTGATATCTCCAAGTACATAAATCAGGCCAAGGTCAGGCAATGAAAATGACTGACATCCCATCATTCAACCAATCCAACATCCATCAAATCTATCAGGGAAAAATACTCATTTTGTTTGGGAACTTAAACGTGGATGCACAGGTCAGCTGTGGTATAAAAATAACCGCATGCAAAACAGGTTTCATTTACTGCAGCAATTCATCACACACCCTGCTCCCGCTATAGGAATGATTAACACATGTGGGAAAAGCAATCTCATAGAGGGGGCTGGGGTCTTGGATATTGTTGCATCATACAGTATGTATATGTTCCTGCTTGGACTTATTTTAAGCCTTGCGTGCCAGTCTTACTTTTGGCAGGCATCTGACATTCTATAAACTGACTGTCTCATCTGTGTTAATCATGCGTCTTCTGGAGACATAAACAACATATCATAAGATACTGCTGACCTACAATGAATAATATTGAAAAAATACTGTGGGTCACAAGTGTATATGTACAAAACATATACATCTCAGAGTGATTTGCCATGCTACCTGTTGTGTAGGGATTACAGCAGAATTATTTCACTTAGCAAAACTGGCATTGTCACTTCTATGTGGAAATAATTGTTTACTATTTCATACAGACACTAGAGGCCGCTCTAGCTCCAAACAGCTTGCCAGTAATGGACTTCAGACTATCTAAAAATGGTCGCCACAATTTAACTCTATGGGATGGCTACCAAAAGGGGAGACACATGTGCCAGCTTGTAGAGTGGGTGACATCAGAGGGAGCAATGTTCTGAAAGATGGTCTTAAAAAGAAAGAGACAGGTGAGATGATGGTCTGCATCCTGATTGTGGCAGTTACTCAGATTGAGGCTTGGTTGCCGCTATAGGAAAGCCGGCCCTGCAGCTCAGATGGAAGCCTGGTTAATGATAAATGACAAATGTAGTGATGGTGCCCGTGCCCTGGATGACATCATATGTGGCAAAATGCTTAGGGTGGAGCGACATGTTGATGTTATTGCGTATTCCCGGATGTGCAGGTGTTATGCTTCTAGTTTGGCCCGGCGAGGAATTCACTGTATAGCGCTATGTTGGATTTGTCGATGTAAGTGTTTTTAAACGTTAATGAATTTAAAAGTGAGGTTATACACTATTTGGAGCATTGTCCTGGTGATGAGTCATTTGGGATGATGCTGGGATTATCATTATTGTTTAACTAACTGCCTCTGTGGAGAACCTTTGGAACTGTTCTGGATGATCCTGACCGGGTGGTTCGGTCACAAGCCCGTTGGTGGCCTTTCTTTAATTAGAGGGTCATAAACAGCTGGTAAGCCTCCATTCCTTCCATAAGTGGTGGTGGTGTCACGGTTTACAATTTTCCAAAGCTGATGGATTGTTAGGAGAATACCTGTAATGAGTGGAGACCAATGGCCGACAACGTCAGACAAGCTCAGTTCTCAGGTCTGCGTTAGATAGGAAAGTCTAAATAGATAGACCTATGATCAGTGTTGGGGTCACAGGAGGTGGAGTTTTATAGTCAGTGTTACAAGCTAAGGTCGATGCAGGAGGAGAATTCCGTAGTCGGGGTCACAAGCCAAAGTCATTTCCAAACAGCAATAGAAGTAGCTCAAGTAGTAAGCAGGATCAGGAAACAGGAAGTGCAGAGGCAAGGCTTATATAGGAAGTTCATGGGAGGAGCAAGGAGTTCAAGGTTCAACAGCAATCAAGACACAAGGCAGGGTTTTCCAATGGATGAGGCAGGATTATCCAATAGATCAGGCAGGGAGCTGTCCAGCATCCCAGATAGCTCAGCGAGAAGAATCAATGCCAGACACAGAACAGGTCCCAGGTTTGAGCCCAGGTTCTGACATGGATGCTTAAGCTTAGATGAACACTTCAGAAGATAATTGTGTAAATTTTTCCATTTTTTTTGTTTTTCATGTGGACTCTTTTGTGGTTTTGAGGAGAGCATATATGCTTTTCACTTATTATTCATTAATATGTATTTCATATATTAGCGCAAACCTTTTATGTTAATAGATGAGATAGGTGAGAGAACTTTCTTGTTCCATGCCTGGTGGATAGTGCAGAATGGCTGGAGCGTATTCCACCTGTTTCATCGATCTTCCTGTGATGACTGTTGCATTGTAAGTGCCACATAGTCCATGCAAAGCAGTTCCATGTGCTTCAATGACTGTCTCTCAAATTATGAGAATTGCATTACTCTGCTGCAATACAGAATAGCCACATTGTTTTTCTCATTAGGGGATAGTGTGATAGACTAACAACGACTTGAAAAAGTATTCATACCCCTTGACATTTTCCACATTTTATTATGTTACAACCAAAAACGTAAATGTATTTTTTTTGGATTTTATGTGATAGACCAACGCAAAGTGGCAAATAATTGTGAAGTAGAGGGAAAATGATAAATGGTTTTCAACATTTTTACAAATAAATATCTGCAAAGTATGGCGTGCATTTGTATTCAGCCCCTAATACCAAATTCAATACTTTGTAGAATCCCCTTTCACTGCAATTACAGCTGCAAGTCTTTTTGGGGATGTCTCTACCAGCTTTGTACATCTAGAGAGGACATTTTTGCCCATTCTTTGCAAAATAGCTCAAGCTCTGTCAGATTGAATAGAGAGCGTCTGTGAACAGCAATTTTCAAGTCTTGCATTATATTCTTCAATGGATTTAGGTCTGGACTGTGACTGGGCCATTCTAACACATGAATATTCTTTGATGTAAACCATTCCATTATAGCTCAGGCTGTATGTTTAGGGTCGTTGTCCTGCTGAAAGCTGAACCTCCGCCCCAGTCTCAAGTCTTTTGCAGACTCCAACAGGTTTTCTTCTAAGATTGCCCTGTATTTGGCTCCATCCATCTTCTCATCAACTCTGACCAGCTTCCCTGTCCCTGCTAAAGAAAAGCATCCCCACAACATGATACTGCCACTACCAGGGGATATTGTGTTCAGGGTGCAGTGTTAGTTTTCTGCCACACATAGTGTTTTGTTTTTAGGCCAGAAAGTTCAATTTTGGTCTCATCTGACCAGAGCACCTTCTTCCACATTTTTTATGACTTTCTTTGAACAATGTCTTTCTTCTTGCCACTCTTCCATAAAGGGCAGATTTGTGGAGTGCACGACTAATAGTTGTCCTGTGGACAGATTCTCCCACCTGAGCTGTGGATCTCTGCAGCTCTTCCAGAGTTACCATGGACCTCTTGTCTGTTTCTCTGATTACTGCACTCCTTGCCCAGCCTATCAGTTTAGGTGGACAGCCATGTATGTTTGCAGTTGCACCATACTCTTTCCATTTTTGGATGATGGATTGAACAGAGCTCCATGAGATGTTCAAAGCTTGGGATATTTTTTTATAACCTAACCCTGCTTTAAAGTTCTACACAACGTTACCCTGTACTCTCTGGTGTGTTTCTTGGTCTTCATGATGCTGTTTGTTTACTAAGGTTCTCTAACCAACCTCTGAGGGCTTCACAGAAAAGCTGTATTTATACTGAGATTAAATTACACACAGATAGACTCTCTATACTAATTAGGGGACTTCTGAAGGCAATTGGTTCCACTAGATTTTAGTTAGGGGCAGTTATGGGTATTAGAGTAAAGCCACACTTTTCACATATTTATTTGTAAAAAATTTGGAAAACCATTTATCATTTTCCTTCCACTTCACAATCATGTGCCACTTTGTGTTAATCTATTACATAAAATTCCAATAAAATACATTCACCTTTTTGGTTGTAACATGACAAAATGTGGAAAATGTCAAGGGGTATTATGAATACTTTTTCAAAGCACTGTATAAAGACAATTGCCTTACAGTAGTGTCTGATGGATAAAATGAACTGTTTGAGGAAGAAACGAACTCAAGTTGGATTATCTTAATCAGATTCCATACCCTTTGTTTTTTAAAGTGTATATTACCTTAAAAAAAGTACTTCAGTTATTACATTGTTGCTTTGGAAAGGAGCTTGTTTATTGCACAATTGTTTAGAGCTCCAACACAGATCTATGAACAAGTTTGGGACATATATTATAGTTATCTTAGCTAGATAGGAGAAAGAGAACTGCCAATTCACATTTGCTGATGTTTTAATATCAATACTGTGGTTGTGCTTTTGATCATCCAATTTGTTGTTCTGTTTGCATTAACCATTTTTCTTATTTTCAGTGTGCAGCCACCATTGAATAAAGTTTCATATTATTTGGCTTTGTTTGTCTCACAGAATTTTTAGGGTGTCACTAGATTTATATAGGAGCTGTACTTTTAAAATCCGCCATCTATAGGCATGCTACATTTGGGGGCTCGTCCGGGATTTTAACATAATCCACCTGATTTCTTTATGCCCAGTGTCCTACTGCCAAACACTGCATTGCTGAACAGAAACTGTCCACTGAATTTATTCATAAAGCAACACTTCCAGGGGTGTCCATCTCCTGTGTCCCTTGCTGCACTCTGTGGCCCCTACTGCCAACCCTGTGCCCCAACTGTGTTCTCTAGTGATGTGGAAGTCATTGGAGGAACCACAGTGTACATTGGGGGACTAGGAAATAGACATGCCTGGAAGTGTGGGTTTCTGATAAAACAGCAGATGATTGCTGTTCATCAAAGTGGAATTGGCAGGGGAGAGGTAAACATTTAATTTCTTCCTTTCAGATACAGCTAATATTTAATCTTACATTTTTGTGTCAGAGACACTTTAAAGCCACCAAGAACAGGGGGAATTTCCTTCATTTCCAAGAGCTGAAATATTTATCTTCACTGGGAGCCCCTAGGGCCACTACTCTTAGTGTGGCCGCACTCACTTGCAGCACTTAGTGACTATCTGAGTGGGGTTGCCAAAGCTTTATCTCCTCCAGAATACATTTCATCTTCATGATGGCCTTGCATTAGCCTTTCAGAGTTTAGGCTCATTATGTCCCTCACATCCTCTTTTAAGAGTTTAGCCTGCTCTGATTCCAAAAACCCCATGGCGCTACCTAGAGGCTTAAAGAAAAGTTATCATTTCTTTGTCTGACTATGGAAAGGGCTTGAATACATGATCAGTGTTTTCCTGCATATGACCTGTGTACACAATCCCTTATGTAACTGATGGGCCAGCACAGACAGTCACCAAACTCAGCTTTCAGTGCCTAAGTTCAATGAGTTTTGTGCAGCTAGAGTAACTGTATGCACTTACTGGTCTGGATGAGATACAACTTTTTACGAGAACACTTGTAACCCATAAAATAACAGGATGATTATTTTAGGATAATGATAGCTCAAGATCAGTAGATTAGGTTATCAGGCTTGGCAATACAACATTAACTGGAACTTGGATGTGCAGCATGTAGTTTGGCAACTCCCATAACCAGTCTGTTACAGCAATGCAGCACACTTAAAAGGGTTGATTTAGTAAAGGCAAATAGACTGACCATTTTGCAATTTCACTTTGTAATGAATACCCAATCACGTACAAGTAAAATTAAAAAATACATATATTTTTTTTTCTTGCACATGATTGGATGGTGGAAGTCAGCAGCACTTGACCTTGTTGACTAAGCTCTAGGGAAATGCCCTTGCAAAGTGCAAACTCCCTTGTAAAGACAACAGTTTATTTGCCTTTAGTAAATCAAACACATAGAAATTGGAAGACACATACAGCCCGGTGTGCTCTTACTTGCTTATTAGGTCTTGGTCTTGCTTAGACCAGTATGTAGCCTCTCTCTCCCACCCTGTTTATGGAGAACCTAAGCTATCCCTGGGGAAATGAGAATAATGAAAGATAATCAAAGACTGTTACTGAGCAATTCCAGGCGAAAGAAAACATATAACTTCCATCATACATGTGTAATCAATCAACTATTCTTAAAGAGTTACTAAACCCAGGACCCTGCATGCACTATATCTGGTCTCCCACAGTACACAGAACATGAAAATACAATTATTTTAGTAAATGTAAGCTTTCCAGCCTAGAAAAAGTGCACAGAAAAGTGGGGGCATTATCTACATATCTGTTTGAAAGTCACCGTCTTAAAATATTGACGTAAGCAAATCGCATGACAGCCAGTCAACTTGGCTTTGATTGCACTTTAAGGTTTTTATTGTTGCCAGTAATTTAGGGTTAAACCAGCCCTCACTGATTTCTGTAGCGAAAGACACTCTGGAGCAATTCAGCTTTAAACTTTACAGAAGTTGTCTGTAACAGAACAGATTGTGCCGCCACAAAGGAGAAAGGTCATGGGTCAGCAACAGTAGTTTATTAAATCACAACAATAAAATCTGTCCTTCACCAAATTCAGTCAGATTCCCCTTGGCCTTGGATTTTTTCTGGCTTTCCAAAAAAACAGGATTTTTTGGGGGAAGTAATAATTTTCTCCTTTTTAAAGAAGAACTTAAAGTGTTAATAAACCCACAACAGTAAAATCAGTCTGTATATACCGTAAAACATGCTTTTTATACTCACTGTGGAAGCTTATGGGTTAATCCTCTGCATTGTGTAAAAAGGCTGTTTGATCCTGTTTTCTCTGATCCTCCCCTCCTTCTGCAGTCCCCAGCCATCTCCAGATAGTACAGAGCCCTGGGGACACTCGACACTTGCTCAACTTGGTGTGCTAGACAGTTTTATTCTTTTTCTTGGGAGGGTGCATGTGATCATCACAGGGCCAATCAGCACTGTCCAGAGAGAAGGTCAGGGGTCCTGCAGCCTCATAGGACAGTCAGAGGAGAATGAAAACTCCTACAAGCTTTAACCAGACACTGATAGAAGTCATAAGGCTGCTATATACTGCTAATGAGAAAAGGTATTTAGCAGTTTATATTTACTAAAATAATTGCATTTCCGTGTTCTGTGTACTGTGGGAGACCAGATATAGTGAATGCAGGGTCCTGGGTTTAGTAAGACTTTAGCTCTGCCTA
>BLSH010086768.1:11275-23915 GCA_018402905.1 Glandirana rugosa
CTGTACCATGGATTCGGTTAGTGTCGGCGGGCATAACTCGTGGTACCAGACGACACAGGTACATGGGTATTCAGGAGGACCTTATTGTATCGGGGCGGTAAATAGATGTAACCGACCCGTATTTCGTTAAATGTCATAGAGTGTTTTCACTCATGTGGGGAAATGTAAAAACATTTATAAAATAATATGGAAAAGTACACTGTTGTGACTTCTTTACTGTGAAACGATGTTACATTTCATCACTCACATGTCGAACATATTGTCACATTCAAAAGACGGGGGAGTTTTCTTGAGTTGTGTGTCGGTAATTGGTGAAGTCGGGGCCTTCCAAAACGTCGAAATCCTGGTCCTACTGCATTGCATGACCGCGCAATTACCATTTGAAACGGTGCAGTGCCAAATTGAAAAAAGTGCTCTGGTCCTAAAGCTGCAAAACCTTCCGGGGCTGAAGTGGTTAATGGCTGTGTGTTGAGTTCTTTTGAGGGGGCAGAAAACTTACACTGTTATACAAGCTGTACACTCACTACTTTACATTGTAGCAAAGTGTCATTTCTTCAGTGTTGTCACATGAAAAGGTATAATAAAATATTTACAAAAATGTAAAGGGGTGTACTCACTTTTGTGAGATACTGTAAATTGCTTTATGCCCAGCCAATGTAGATAAATGGCGGGGCTATGTTATTCCAGGAGGACTTATGGGTACATGGACACAGCAGACCATGGTGCTCAATACGGGCGGCTGTGATTGGCTTAGGTACCATGTCATTGCTTTGACCAATCACAGTAATCACATGATCGCAAGTAAAAAACTGTCATGAATTGCATCTATTCATGACAGCATTGTTTTTATTGTGAACTCTGGTTGGTTACAGTGATTACATGGCACAGAGCCAATCGCAGTGTGTTTTTTTAAAAAATGTTGGTATTTTTTTAATTTATATAGTAAAAAAAAAAAAAAATCCAGTGGTGATTAAATCTCACCAAACAAAAGCTCTATCTGCCTCGAAAAATTATAAAAATTTAATTTGGGTACAGTCTTGCATGACTGAATAATTGTCATTCAAAATGTGACAGCACTAAAAGCTTACCCTGGGCAGGAAAGGGGTGAAAGTGTCCAGTATTGAAGGGCTTAAACAGGATCTTCAGTCTTTAAAAATGAAGACAGCAGCTACAAACACTGTACCTTACCTGTCTAAAGATCCAGCACCATTCTCACACAGGCCGGTTCTTTACTGGTCTTTGAGTCCCCAATGTTGGCACGTTTACTAAGGAAAGCCAGCTGTGACTCTTTTCACAGCCGGCTTCCCACTGCGCATGTGTTTGTGAATGGTTACAGGCAGGGAGGGGGGAACCTATGCTCCGATCTCCTAAGTAGTTGGAGCAAAGGATAATGGAGGGTCCGATGGAGTCCTTCTGAAAAACTGACAGGTGGACCCCTTTGGACCCTCCAATATCCTCTATGGAGCGGCAGATGTAAATGGACATGTGTCCGTTTACACTTGCCGACATCCAATCCGATCTGCTAAAAACAGACGGTTGGGAATCCTTTCCCCATCCATCTAGCTAATCGGTTCTGGTGGCAGTCGGGTGTAAACAGACAGGCCATCCATTTACATCCAACCACTCATAGAGGAGAGCTGGTTGTGTCTGTGTCTGCTCTACATAAGTGGAGCGGACACAGACCAGTCATCCGCCTGCTCAGCAAGGATGATTGGACTGATTCCCCACTGAGCAGGTGGACTCCTGGTGGAGTCAGCCCCATGTGAAAGACCCCAAACAGAAATGGTTATTTCATTTTTGATGAATTACACAATAAAAACTAAAAAAAGTATAAAAAGGGCTTTAGAAAATAATAATCTGTGACTGCACGCATCACTTTTTTTCCCATACTGTATGTGTGTATGTATGTTGTACAGTACCTACTTGCTCTCATGGCATGCTTAGACTTGTCTATATCATATTGAAGGCATCAGCGTATATATGCACACTACAGTAGGGATCTGAAACTTGCATAAATCTGATATATGGGCTATATTCTTGTTGAGAAATGGTTTCCAATAGCCCCTCCTTATTAAGAAAGGGAAAGGAAACATTTTCAATCGGAGGTGATTGTAGCAGTATTAGTGCAATTGTGCCAGAGAAAATTGAGTACTGTCCATGATACTTTTTTTATTTGCACTAACATACAATTTTCGGGACAAGCTTTCGGGGTGTGTCCCCTTCTTCAAGGTCCAAGCAGTACTGGTTCACAAAAGTTTTAGCAGACTGTTTAAAAAAATCTCTGAGGGAAAGGAAAGAAAAGGAAAAACAAACAAACACACGCAATCCAATGTATATGGTATTGGTAATAAAGCTAGCAGCAGGGTCACTGAGATAAGACAGAGAGAGAGCTATAGACTGGTGGGGGGGGGGGGGGTGACAGTCACAGAGGGGGTCATAAAACTGTAGTGTAATGGGTAAGGAAACCAATATCTAAATTTAAGCCGTTATTTTTTGTGTCAAAAAGAAGTATCATTCTTAGTTCAAATGTTTTCCTTTCCTGGATAGTTCTAAAATTCCCTTTAAGAACTAAGACATTGAGGCCTTAAATAGTGTGGTCCGGTTGTGAGAAGTGATGTCCCACTGCTGTGCAGAAAGTGTCTTCTTTATGTTCCTTGATGGAATGTCTGTGTAAATTCATCCTTGTTTGCAACTTCTGTCCTGTTTCCCCAACATAAGATCCTTTCCTGCACCTTTTGAATTGAATGAGCTACACAGCATTACTAGAGGTACAGCTGTATGATCCCATGATATTGAAGGTTCCATTTGTGTGTGTGACACTTCTAGATTGATTGATCTGTGTGCACAGTTTGCAGCATTTTTTATTGCAGGGTTTGCTTCCATTATTTGTGACTTCATAATCAGAGTGAAGTTTCCTGCTGATTAGTTTTTGTCTGAGGTTGGGTGGTTGTATGAAAGCCAATATTGAGGGTTGTTGGAATATTTCTTTCAGAGTTTCATTCTTTGTTATAATGGGTTGTAAATCTTTGATTATCTTTTTTATCCCTTTTAGTGATAGGTTGTATGTAGTGACTAGAGGGACACGGTTATTTGTTTTTTTCTCTTTGTATTGGAGTAGATTTTCTCTTTGGGTTTTCAAGGCCGTGTTTATGCTGTTGTTGATGGTTTTGTCTTTGTACCCTTTCTTATGGAAGGAGTCTGCCAGTGTTCTGAGATGTTTATCTCTGTCATCTGGGTCTGAACATATTCAGTGGTATCGGATAGCCTGGCTGTGTATGATGGCCCGTTTAGTGTACTGGTGGTGAAAACTGGAACTATGGCGATAGCTGCATCGGTCAGTTGGTTTTCTGTATATAGAAGTGTGAAACTTGTCATCCCTGATGTATACTGTAGTGTTTAGGAAGTTGACATGTGTGTTTGAATAACCCGTTTTTAGTTTGATAGATGGGTGAAAGGTGTTGATTAATGAGAAAACCTGTTTTAGATTTTCTTCACCTCAGTCCATATCATAAAGATATCATCAATATAGTGATCACAATCCTTACTGGGCGCTACCCCTACAATCAGTATTAAATCCCAAATTTGGTCAGATCATTTTCCAGTTTTTTTGCCAGCTCGCAGGAATCTCCATTTCGCAGGAATCCCCTATAGGAATATATTTTGGAGACTTAATGATAATCTATTAGCAGATCCAGCATGTGTTGCTGAGATAAAAAAGACTATTCTGAATTTCAAGAAGCTTTAAAATGTGTCTTGAGAGGTGCTCTTATTTCACAGAGGTCAAGACTTAAAAAAGATTGCCAAGACCCTGAAACTGAGCTGCAGCATGGTGGCCAAGACCATAAAACAGTTTAACAGGACAGGTTCCACTCAGAACAGGCCTCGCCATGGTCGACCAAAGATGTTGAGTGCATGTGCTCAGCATCATATCCAGAGGTTGTCTTTGGGAAATAGACATATGAGTGCTGCCAGCATTGCTGCAGAGGTTGAAGGGGTGGGGGGTCAGCTTGTCAGTGCTCAGACCATATGCTGCACACTGCATCAAATTGGTCTGCATGGCTGTCATCCCTGAAGGAAGCCTCTTCTAAAGACGATGCACAAGAAATCCCGCAAACCGTTTGCTGAAGACAAGCTGACTAAAGACATGGATTACTGGAACCATGTCCTGTGGTCTGATGAGACCAAGATAAACTTATTTGGTTCAGATGGTGTCAAGTGTGTGTGGCAGCAACCAAATGAGGAGTACAAAGACAAGTGTGTCTTGCCTACAGTCAAGCATGGTGGTGGGAGTGTCATGGTGTGGGGCTGCATGAGTGCTGCCAGCACTGGAGAGCTACAGTTCATTGAGGGAACCATGAATGGCAACATGTATGGTGACATACCAAAGCAGAGCATGATCCCCTCCCTCCGGAGACTAGGCCGCAGGGCAGTATTCCAACATGATAAGGACCCCAAACACACCTCCAAGATGATCACTGCCTTGCTAAAGAAGCTGAGGGTAAAGGTATTCGACTGGTCAACCATGTCTCAAGATCCAAACCCTATTGAGCATATGTGAGGCATCCTCTAAAGGAACAAAAGAAATTAAAAAATATTGCGCTAACTAACAAATGTGAAAAGATAAATATGGAGCTGCTGACACGAACAACCTTCCCAAATTGTCTAAGTAAACCGATAAATTAAAAGTGCAGCGCTAATAAATCCAAAGTGTTCACCGTGATTGATCCAGCCCCAGTGTTAATGTCCATGAATCAAAAAATATTATTGAAATAGATGAAAAATAAATGTCAAAATAACATGTAAAGTTCACACAAAGTCCTCCACCACTCAGGAAGATGTGGATGATGATTCCAGTAAGTTGTAATGCACCCGCATGCACTGTGCACGTGAAACATGTAATCACCAGAGACGTATCCGATGGACCTCAAGCACATCCAGGATAATGAACCACCTTCCAGAACCACGTGATGTATATTCAGAGGGGCTCCAATGACGGGTAATTCTCACCACAGTTTCAACGTGTCTCAGTGAAAATATAAACTCTGCATAGTGAAGTACTGTTGACCAGTATATATTTATTAAAAAGAATCTCACTTACATGATAAAAGCAATAGACAAGCGATATGGAATTCCAATCAGATAAAAGAACAGCGTGGTGCTAGACGAACAGGCCTGCCTCACCCGACGCGTTTCGTCCGCCAGGACTTCAACAGCGGTATGAGCGACCTGTTCTCACCACGCTATATTTATAAATAAAATTACCTCCTCAATAAGGGGCACCGCCCAGACTCCTCACCCAGTGTGAGTTCCAAGCCTCACTATCATTCAGACAGACAAAAACAGTCATTGGTCAGGAGTTCTGGGAGGGGCTAACAATGTAAACATATTATTTAGTAAATTACAACCGATATTACCTCCGGTGTGCACAGTCCGCATAAAAGGTACCTTAGTGGCATCCAAGTCCACTCATTCCACTGATATTGCACTTGTCCACAAAGAATCCTAATGCGTTACTAGCATAAAAGATGAACAAAGATTGAGTATTGCATCTCATGCAATGCCTGCATCAGACAGCCGCGTAACGTGACGCGAGTCCAAAGGCACCAAAGGCACCTCACGGGGGGATGGACAATGTCCTTCCCCTTTCCCCACAGAGCCGCACCTCCACCAGGGATCAACGCCCCCTCCATAAGGTCACACGACCCTGCCCGGAGATAGAAGCAGCAGTCATGTGAGGACTGCTCTGCCAGTGACGATCCGGCATGCACCGCGCAGCACAGACCAGCACGGGCAATTGAGGGCTATGGAATCGAATCATCCCAGGGACAGTCGACATCTAGTGACAGAAAGTTATACTGCATAATAAAAATAAGATAACAGAACAGTAGACACTATACATATTTAAAGATCACATACATATTGAATTTTGTGAAATTCAACAAGTTACCCATCAAGGCCATCTATGGGGTCCCCCCCAGATACATTATTTTGAATCAGTACCGTCAATGCATACATCATTTGCTGAGATTAAAAAAGACAGAGAGAGTGAGAGCAATAACACCAAGTTTAACACACCTGCTCTCTATTCACACATGAGACCTTGTAACACTAACGAGTCACATGACACTGGAGAGGGAAAATGGCTAATTGGGCCCTATTAGGACATTTTTACTCACTTGTGTTGCCAGCTGTTTAGACATTAATGGCTGTGTGTTGAGTTATTTTCAGGGGACAGCAAATTTACACTGTTATACAAGCTGTACACTCACTACTTTACATTGTAGCAAAGTGTCATTTCTTCAGTGTTGTCACATGAAAAGATATAATAAAATATTTTCAAAAATGTGAGGGGTGTACTCACTTTTGTGAGATACTGTATCTTCCAAACTTTACCCATTAAACTGCCCAAAATTTTCTTTAATGAACGAAATAGTATTTTCATCTGGAAGACTACCAAACCTCAAATTAAAGGTGTTGTAAAGGCAGAAGGTATTTTATTCTATGCATTAAGATAAAAAAACTTTTGTGTGTAGCAGCCTCCCCAGGCTCCCGTGGCTGTCAATCAAAGTCGGTCAGCCAATCAGGGGAGAGAGGGCGGGGCCAGGTCGGGGCTCTGTGTCTGAATGGATACACGGAGCTCTGATTGGGCTCGGGTGCCCTCATAGAAAGCTGCTGGCTGAGGGGGCACTCAATAGGAGGGATGGGCCAGAAGAGCCGAAGAGGTACCCGAGAAGAGGAGGATACGGGCTGGTATGGATAACTGGATAACCTGGTTAATATTAAAGGACTTGTTAAAGTTATTAGATTTCTAGACTGAGCATCATTGAGGCTTCAGTACAAGTATCATCTGCTCAGAACCTGCTAACAATGATTGGAAAACTGCCATTCCCCCCCACCTTCCCTCCCCTCCTTTCCGGTTTTTGTTTTTTTGTGCAATCTCTTCGTTAGAGTAGTAAAGGTTTCTACATTGATGTATTACTATATATTTGATTTTAGTTTTTTTTTTTTTCTATTTTTTTCATTTTTTATGAAGCTAAGCGGACTGTATTTGTTATATGGGCCCCCTTTGCTTTTGTTTTTTGTGTATTGTTGTTTGTGAAACTAAGCCTGGGTTCACACTGTCCGACATTAAAACAGCCCGACTCCGATCCTACTTTGCTGTGTGATTTACGGTCCTTCATCGGATCCCACATTGGTCCGATTTCTGTGAACAGGGATCCGACTTTGGTCCTGACAATACCAGGCACCTTGTGCTCTGGGGATCTTGAAGGGGAACCCCGCCAAAATTAAAAAAAAAAAAACGGCATGGGGTCCCCATCCAAGAGCATACCAGGCCCTTCGGTCTGGTATGAATTCTAAGGGGAACCCCAAATCCATACCAGACCTTGATCCCAACATGCAGCCTGGTAGGCCAAGAAAGGGGGTGGGGATGAGCGAGAGCCCCCCCTGGACCATACCAGGCCGCATGCCCTCAATTTGGGGGGTATGGGTGCTTTGGGGCAGGGGGTCTCTGCACCCCCCCACCCCGAAGCACCTTGTCCCCATGCCGGTGGTTGTCGGGGTCTGCTGGCGGGGAGCTTTTCAGAATCTGGAAGCCCCCTTTAACAAGGGGGGCCCCCAGATTCCGATTCCGCCCCCCACATTGTGTGAAAGAAGGGCCCGCAGCAATATATAAAAGAATATATCAGCGCAGGGGCCGCATGACAGGGTGCCCTGGGCGCCCAGGAGTTAAAATTATAGGGGGAGGTTTGGACAGCAGCAGAGGGCGGGCCAGGTATTTAGGGGAAGGGCGCGGTTCCCAGAGGCAGAGCGGGAACAACTGAGGATCCCCACCCTCCCTCCCTATTTGTTATTTGAAGTGTAGCGGGGGCGTGGTCTCAGGAGGACGGACAATTTGGTGTGGTTGGGAAGGATCCATCGTAGGTATGGAGTCCTCAATGGTTTGGTCCCAGTTACACAGGTTAACTGGAAGACGGTGTCACCTGAGCCGGTGTATTGCGGCTGGGTACGTGGATATATAGTAGAAATTCATCAAAATGGATGTTTTGGGCCTCCGGGGATCAACACCCGCCTAATAGACATGTTTTATAATTTTGATAAATATTTCAAATTGTTTGTGTTTAAATAAACGGCCTAACGGCCATTTTCTCCAAGGCAGTGTGTGGTGTGTTTATTTAACAGGTATAGGGATTTAGGTGGGCAAGCATCAGGTATACCCGGGTCATGAGTATGGGGTACATTGTACCCCTACCCATTCACCTAATAAAAAGTGTAAAAAAATACACACTACACAGGCTTTTAAAGTATTTTATTAAATTAGCTCCGGCGTCTTCTCCACCTCTCCAGCGTCTATTTTATTCTGCTCTTTTGTGGGGTGCTCTTTCTTCTGAGGGGTCTTCTTTCTTCTGTAGGTCATTTTAACAAGATTGGCGCCACTACTTACATATGAAAATATATATTAAATTGAAAGGAGTTCTTCACTTTTCTCCTCTTCACTCTTCTCCTTCCTTTTTCTACTCTCTCTCTCCTCTCTATATGCAAGCAGGGCCGGCGCCACCATAAGGCAAGTCAGCCAGCCGCCTGAGGGCGCCAGGGTGGTGGGGGCGGTAAATTCCCCCCACCTCCTGAATTAGTCCTGGAGTCCCGGGGAATGCTGGAGCAGAACGGCACTTGGCTCAGCCTCCAGACACTTGCCCAGTAGAAGCGCACTAGTGTGGGCACCAGTGTCACCCGCCCCGCAGCTTGTGCGGGGTGTTTGGTGTCTCACACGCTGCCTGCGATCTCCGCTCTGCACAGTGTCCCAGCATCTCTCCACCGGCTGCCTTTCACAGAGTCTCCTCCTCCTCGGCTGTGATGTATTCCTGTACACAGACATCCGAGGAGGAGAGACATCGCCAAGCATGCTCCACGCTGGTCTGAGCCTGAGGTCTGTTTTACACGCAATAAAGATGTCACTTGCGAGGGAGGGGGAGGGGGGGGAGGAAGCTGGAAATACTTGCAGTGGTTGAGAGGAGGGGGGCTAAGAGGACACTGTATATCCTAGGGAATTTGTGCAAGGAGGGGGGATGGATATTAAATCTGCACAAGTTCTTTTTCCTTCTGAAGCACCCCCTAGGACATACAGTATCCTCTTAGCCCCCCTCCTCCCCTCAGAGATGCTGGCTTCTATAAAGGCTACAAAAAAGGTATCTGGGACCCTGGGCACCCCGCTAGAAATGCAGGGCAAGTGCCCCAGGTGCCCGCATTAATGCCCCCTGCGAGGCAAGTTAGTAGAAGTTTTTTTGGCATTGAGCTTCAGGACTCAGGGCCAGTTCACACCGTGAATCGCACAGGAACACACTAGGTGTTCCTGTGTGATTCACACGCATTCCGGGTGCAATGCAATTTCAGCCCATTCATTTGAATAGGCTGAAATCATGTCAGACCACACCAAGAGTTATAAGACACACAGGAAAGGGATCACATGATACTACTGTACCCTACAATGCAGTGCAGAAAACACATTACATTTGCGACTTACGTTTGGGGTGTCATTAACCCCTTCGCACCGACCGTTCGCAAATATGCGGCCTCGGCTTGAAGGGGTTGTATCAGGGTGATGCATGCAGCTGCACGCCTCCACCCGGTACCACTGTTTAGAGCGGACAGTCAGCTTTCTTTGGATGACAACTGATGCGGCTAAAACCCGCTTGGCTGTTATCCCAAGGAGGGGGAGAGGACGTCACCCACTCCCGCTGCTTTCTGCGACTCTCCCAGGCTCTCCCATCCCACCAAGAGGCCCAGGCAACCAGCCAACATGTCTGCCAGCTGGCCGAAGACCCGAATGAAGCCGCAATCGGCTTCAATCGGGTCTCAGATCTAGTAACGATTTTGTGACATCACCTCCGGATTTACTGGAGCCTTAAAGGCGTCAGATTTAAAAAAATGTGCAAAAAAACAAACAAAAACAAAATAAATAAAAAAAAAAGTAAAGTGCCCCATCCCTCTGTGATCGCATGCAGAAGCGAATGCATACATAAGTCACGCCCACAAATGAAAACAGTGTTCAAACCACATGTGAGGTATCGCCGCGATGGTCAGAGCGAGAGCAATAATTCTAGCGCTAGACCTCCTCTGTAACGCTTAACTGATAACCTGTAAACATTTTTAAAGCATCACCTATGGGGATTTTTGAAGTGGAACTTCAGTCATTTTTTTCATCTTTCCATCTATTAAATCTTCTGCCCTTGTTGTTTTAACTTTGGATAGTAAAACAATTTTTTTCTGCCAGTAAATACGTTATACAGCCCACTTCCTGTTTCTTGGCAGGAAAAATGCCTTGGCGTTTGACATCATGCACAGCTCTCTCTCTCTTACTCTCATAAGAGTTTGCCGGGGGGGGGGGGGTTCATAAAAGGACCAATCATAGCTGCAGAGCTGGAGGTGTGCCTCTGTGTGTCTGTGTAAATCCAGGAAGTGAACCGGCAGCTTCTTCAGCTACCCACCGTTAAAATGGCTGCAGCCAAACTTAGCGGAGGGAGATTTCTGCAGCATATTTGGCAAGTACAGAATCACAGTATATATAAAATAGTATGCAAAGTGGCTGGAGGGAAGCTTCAGAATGGCAAAGATGTTTTATTACAGATTATGTGAGCAGACTGCAGTTCCTCTTTAAGTACCAACGTTTGTCACCATTCCATGAGTGTATGCAATTTCAAAGCGTGACATGTTAGGTATCTTTTTACTCGGCATAACATCATCTTTCACATTATAAAAAAAAAATTGGGCTACCTTTTCCTGCTTTTTTTTCACAAAAAAATGGGTTTGAAAGAATTGCAACAATCACCATTTTATTCTCTAGGGCAGGGGTCTCCAAACTATGGCCCTCCAGTTGTTCAGGAACTAACAATTCCCATAATGCCCAGTCATGTCTGTGAATGTCAGAGTTTTACAATGCCTCATGGGATGTGTAGTTCTGCACAACTGGAGGGTTGTAGTTTAGAGATCCCTGCTCTAGGGTCTCTGCTAAAAAAAATATATAAAATGTTTGCAGGTTCTAAGTAATTTTCTAGCAAAAAATACGGATTTTAACTTGTAAGCAACAAAAGTCAAAAAAAGGCTTAGACATGAAGGGGTTAAGTTAACATTGATACCCAGGGCAGATTGCAACTGCAGTGCGTTTTGAATGCGGTGCAGGAAGCGCATGCAGAACGCAGGTTTCCTGCACTGTGTGTTGGTGTGAACTAGCCCTTAGTCTGCATTTGTAGGCTTTTGTTCTTATTTCAGGAAGGTCCCACAAAAAGCAGGACAGTTGGGAAGTATTAATAAATGATTTGCATTAGAAGGGGGGAGGATTTGTACTGGGAGGGAATTTGGGGGTGATGTATTTGTGCTGGGACGAGGATTTGTGTTGGGAGGGGATATTTAGGGGGTGTAAGATTTGTGCTGGGAGGGGGATTTGGAGGAGAGAATTTGTGCGCTGGGAAGGAGGATTGGGGGGAAAGAGGATTTGTGCTGGGGAGATTTGGAGAGGGGGAATTGGGTGAGAGCTACGTGCTCCGCAGGTCACTTCCTCCCTCAAGTGTCCCTCATTCTGAAATTCCAAAGTTGGAAGGAATGCAGGTGGAGGGGGGGGGGGGGGCACCAAAATGCACCTTTACCTGTGTAGACAAAAATCCTTGCACCGGCCTTGCATGCAAGTACAAGATTTTGCTTATTATATGCACACCCGGAGCTATTACGGGGATAATAGTACCTCATTAGTCCTCAGGATCTGCTGCAATGGTTTACCTCCCTTTGCACTCAATAGCCAGCCCACCCCCCCTCCAACTCTATCTAGGAAGATACCTGCGGAGGTTGACTTCGCTCGACACAGTTTGAGCCCATTAGGGGTGTCGACGTTGAATCTAGTTGAATCTCCCTCAACTTCCACTCTCGCTAGCAACTGGGGAGCTGAAATCTCTGAGGACAAGAGTTATGTGCTTGATGTAAACACCTCCAGGTGATATACCACTTTTATTAAGCCCTGTTGTACTTGACAATCAGCTCTTTTGTTATACCGAATATGATTGTAACTTTTCATGTTTTGATAATTCAATAAAAATTTATTGAAAGTAAATTGAAAAGAGTTGTGCTGCCCCCTTTCTGTGAAAAAAATCCACATCAAAATGATTAACCGCTACAGGTCCGCGCTATAGACAAAAGACGTCAACAGCGCGGACCTGAAAATCCGGGGGAACGTCCATGGACGTCCGCCCCTTTACACGCCCCCTGCGCGCTCTGGGCGGCGGCGGCGGCGCGCGCGCGCCGCCGCCGCACGCTGCGGGGGCGTGCCCGCGGGTCGGGCGGACTCGATGTCCGCTCCTGACCCGCGATCGCCGTACAGAGCAGTAGAACGGGGAACCGCCGATGTAAACACGGCGGTTCCCCGTTCTGTGACAGGGGACAAGCAGATCTACTGATCCCTGTCACTGGGATCAGTTAGATCTGTTATGTCCCGACCAGCCCATCCCCCCCACAGTTAGAACACACCCAGGGAACATTGTTAACCCCTTCACTGCCCCCTGCTGGTTAACCCCTTCACTGCCAATGACATTTATACAGTAATCAGTGGACATTTAAATTTCTGATCGCTGAATAAATGTCATTGGTCCCAAAAAAG
>BLSH010086768.1:24185-58953 GCA_018402905.1 Glandirana rugosa
ACCACTCACACGTAACGAAATCGTACTCACCACCACCTCGTGACAAAACGGATTTCTTCCTTAAACACCTTAATGAAACCAAGTGAGAAAAGTGTGTGCCACCTACCTGATTATGAAAACCCTATAGGACCTTTAATAAAATCTTTAACAGAAGAACCTGAAACAAACTTAAACACTAAATACTAAGTACAAATATATGTATAAAAATCTACTCTACAAACACTAAATACATTACTCAATCGCGGTGCAGAAAAATACCAAAAAATTGGTGAAGGAATGACCCGTGAATTTGGGGGGAGGACGGGTCTGGTTAAAAGTCAACGTCGCACGACCGCGCAATTGTCATTCAAAATGCGACAGCGCTGAAACCTGAAAATTGGTCTGGGCAGGAGGGGGGTTTAAGTGCCCAGTAAGGAAGTGGTTAAAAAACCATAAAAAGACGTGGCGCTAACTCATTACATAAATCACAAACATCTCATCTAAAAATATGTATATAAACATGAATCATAAATCACAAATTCAAACAAAGTCCAAGAAGACAATTTCTAAAATAATTTCCAGGATATCCCAAAAGTATTAGTCCATCCACCGTGTGTGAAAAGAGTGAACCAAAGTAATTCCACAAATTCCTTCTTTAGGCAAAACAGTGCTCCACCACCACTCATGCTAAAGCAATGCACACTCACCAAAAATATAAATAAATTACGCCTTTGAATGCCAGCACCTCAATGCATTTTGTGTAAACACACGTTATCAGGAGCTTCCTGATGATGTGTGTTTACACGAAATGCATTGAGGCCACACCCGCTTCCGACTGATGTCACTTTCTGTCCGGTTGGTTCCGTATATTGGAACGCACGCCATGCTACCTGGAGTCGACATTTATCTACGGGCTGTATATGCTGGTGCTGGCATCCAAAGGCGTAATTTTTTTAAATATTTTTGGTGAGTGCGCATTGCTTTAGCATGAGTGGTGGTGGAGCACTGTTTTACCTAAAGAAGGAATTAAAAAAAAAATAAAAACCCCAGAAATGAATTCTCATCATCCGTAAACGTGGCAACTTTTGCGCAAACCAATCAAAAAACACAGATTGCAGTTTTTTTATCACAAATATGAGGAAGAATATATATCGGCCAAAACTGATGAAAAAAAATGTTTTTTTATATTTTTTTTTCTTGGATTTGTATTTTAGCAAAAAGTAAGAAAAACTGTTTTTGTCGCTCTTTTTTTGTTTATAGCGGTGATCAGAAATGAAGCAGGGGGGATCAAATACCACCAAAAGAAAGCTCTATTTGTGGAAAAAAAAGGACGCAAATTTTGTTTGGGTACAACGTTGCACGACCGCGCAATTGTCAGTTAAAGCAACGCAGTGCCGAATCGCAAAAAGTGCTCTGATCCTAACCTGGGAAATCCTTCCGGGGCTGAAGTGGTTAAAGAAGAAATGTGTGGAATTACTTTGATTCACTCTCTTCTTTCTTCTCGCAAGCCTGGCCATCTCACAGCTTGGGAAATGTCATAGAACACCGCTGCTTTTAAAATTTAACATCAAAACAGTGAGACGTATTTCTTTATCCTGTATTTCACTATGTAACCTCCATTTATCGTTCAAAATAACTGTGACATTAAAAACTCCGGTGGGTGTAAAAAGATGTCCGCTTTCTGCCTTCTCTCTGTATCCTTAGTATATACTACTGAGGGTGTAGCAATATGACAGCGACGGAACGTCACTTCCAGTATCCACGTTTGTGGGGTTATCAATAAATGATGCTACAGGGGCATTGATGAGCGCTGGGAGGCGTCACTGATGGGAAATGATAGGTGGAACTGATGGGAACTGATAGGCAGCACTAATAGGCTGCACTGATAGGCTGCACGGATGGGCAGTGATGGGGCTGCACTGATAATTAGGGCACTAATTATCAGTGTAAACAATGTACTGAGAGTCTTGACGGTTAATGGCAATCCTTTCCTTACACAGACGCAGCGTGGGAGGAAAGGACTACCAATAATCAGCTGATCATATGGTAAAGGACCACTGTAATTGACCCTTTATCATGATCTGTGATCAGCTGTGCCCCCAGGGGGCACGCGGGAGGCAGGGTTCTGAGAGGATGTCCATGGCCCTCCCAGAACTGGAAACCCAAGGCATGGATGGAAGGGAAGGGGGGCAAATATGCGGCCCCACAAAAAAAAGCCCAGTCCAGTGCGGCTGCATATTTGCATATGTGGTGTGAAGGGGCTAAACTATGCAACTGCTTCAGTTCTTAAAAACAAAAGCCTGTGATATTGGGAGAAAAGTAATTTCTAAAAAAAACAAGCTTTATTGAAGCCGGTATTTGTTTCTCAAATAACAGTCTCAGTTTGAGAACGTTTTCCAGTCTTTATTTCACTTCAAAAATGTCCTGTAATAGGGGCAAATATCAGTGTTATAATCTGTTCTACATCTACCTCTAGCATTTATCACAGTTTACTATACCAATAGATAATCAATCTAGGTCTTCGTGCTAAGCATGGCTATAAAACTTGTGTTGAACTGCGTAAGCAATATCAATCTATAAAGTAAAAGTCATTTTCATGACTTAAGGAATAAACAAGATAACACAATAAAATCTCTGTAAAGATAAACGAGCATAAAATGCAAATGAATAACTGCAACTGAGGCTTCTTTGTGTAAGTGTAAAAATCTTTTAATGGTTTCAATTTATTTAAATACTTGTGTTACTAAACCCAGGACCCTGCAGTCGCTATATCTGGTCTCCCACAGTACACAGAACATGGAATGCAATTATTTTAGTAAATATAAACTGCTAAATATCTTTTCTCATCAGCAGTATATAGCAGTATTGTGACTTCTATGAGCGTCTGGTTAAAGCTTGTAGAAGGAGTTTTCATTCTCCCACAATTGTCCAATGAGAATGCAGGACCCCTGGCCCTCTGTCTGGACAGTGTCGATTGGCCCTGTGCTGATCAAATGATCTCCCAAGAAAAAAAAAAAAAAAAACTCTCTAACAATACACACCAAACTGAGCATGTGCAGCTTGTTCCCTGGCTCTGTAAGTATCAGGTTATTTTTTGGAGACAGTGGAAGAAGGAGATGATCAGAGAAGACAGGATCAAACATCCTTTTTACACAATGCAGAGAAGTAACCCCTTTCTACAGTGAGTACAACAAGCATGCTTCATTGCATATACAGACTCATTTTACTGTTGCGGGTTTAGTAATACTTTAAAGGTCTATTAAAGAGAGCCAGTTAAGAATGGGCATTTGTAAGAATCTGCATCTCAATTCTTAAGTTGTTCCAGGTTTTAACTCTTAAAATAAATGCAAAGCAATCACTAAAACCTCATATAAGGGCTGGTATAATAATTAATCTAGGTCTTTGTGCGAAGCAGTGTAATAAAACTTGTGTTAAACTGCGTAAGCAATATCAGCCTATTACGTAAAAGTCAGATGCAAATTTTCAGGACTTAAGGAATAAACAAGATAACACAATAAAATATCCAAGTAGATGTAAAGATAAACTAGCATAAACTGCAAATAAACAACTGCAACTGAGGCTTCATTGTGGAAGTGAAAAATATCTTAATGTTTTCAATGTATTTAAATACTTGAAGGAGTTGTAAAGGCAGAAGGTTTTTTATCTTAATGCATTCTATGCATTAAGATAAAAAACCTTCTGTGTAGCAGCCTCCCCAGCACCCCCTAATACTCACCTGAGCCCTAATCTCTATCTAGCGATGTCCACGATTCCCTCGGCCGTCCAAGACTCTCCTCCTGATTGGCTGAGACACAGCCATTGGCTCCCGTGGCTGTCAATCAAAGTCAGTTAGCCAATTAGAGGAAAGAGGGGGCTGGTCGAACAGAAGCTCCGTGTCTGAATGGACACACGGTGCTGCAGCTCGGCTAGGTTGCCCCCATAGCAAGCTTGCTGTGGGGGAACTAAACAGGAAGGAGGGGCCAGAAGCAGTGTAGAGGGACCCAAGAAGAGGAGGATCCAGACTCCTCTGTGCAAAACCAACTGCACCGAGGAGGTAAGTATAACATGTTTGTTATTTAAAAAAAAAACAAGACTTTACAATTACTTTAACCACTTCAATACCAGGCACTTGGAACACTTCCCACCCAGACCAATTTTAAGCTTTCATTTTTTTCTTACAAATAGAACTTTCTTTTGGTGGTATTTAGTCCCCGCTAGGTTTTTTATTTTTTTGCGATATAAGCAAAAAAAGAGCGAAAATTTTGAAAAAAAACACTTTTTCTTATTCTGTACTGTAAAATTTTGCAAAAAAGTAAATTTTCTTCATAAATTTGGGCCAAAATGTATACTGCTACATATCTTTGGTAAAAATAACCCAAATTAGTGGATATTATTTAGTCTGTGTAAAAGTTATAGAGTCTATAAGCTATGGTGCCAATCACCGAAAATTGATCACACCTGATGTACTGACGGCCTATCTCATTTCTTGAGACACTAACATGCCAGGAAAGTACAAATATTCCCCAAATGACCCCTTTTTGGGAAGTGGACATTCCAAGATATTTAATAAGAGGCATGGTGAGTTTTTTCACTGATTCATTTTTTCCCACAATTCTTTGCAAAATTATGTTTTGTTTTTTTTTTGTTTTTTTTCCCCACAAAATCGTCAATGGTACAGATTATTTCTCTTGTATGGCATATGCATACCACAAATTACACCCCAAAACACATTCTACTACTCCTCCTGAGTATGGTGATACCACATGTGTGGGGCATTTTCACAGCCTGTCCACATACAGAGGCCCAACATGCAGGGAGCACTATCAAGTGTTCTAGGAGCATAAATTACACATCTCATTTCTCAAACACCTATTACACTTTTAAAGGCCCCGGAGCACCGGGACAATAGAATTACCCACAAAATGACCCCATTTTTGAGAGCTAACACCCCAACGTATACTCTATGTGGCATAATGAGTCTTTTGAATGTTTTTTTTTTCCAGAAGTTTTTGGAAAATGTGGGAAAAAAATGAAACCGCATTTTTTAACACAAAGTTGTCAATTTCTAAGATATTTCTAACACACAGCATGTACATAGCAAAAAGGCCCCCCCAATATACATTCTCCTACTCCTCCTGAGTATGGCAATACCACATGTGTGAGACTTTTACACAGCCTGGCCACATACAGAGACCCAACATTGAAGTAGCACCGTCAGGCACTTTAGAAGCAAAAATTACACATCTCATTTCTCAACCACCTATTACACTTTTGAAGGCCCTGGAGCACCGGGACAATGGAATTACCCACAAAATTACCCCATTTTGGAAAGCTAACACCCCAAGGCATAATCTAAGATGCATAATGAGTCTTTTGAATGGTTCATTTTTTTCCAGAAGTTTTTGGAAAATGTGCAAAAAAATTAAAACGCATTTTCTTTTACACAAAGTTGTCCATTTCTAAGATATTTCCAACACACAGCATGTACATAGCAAAAATTACACCCCAAAATACATTCTGCTACTTCTCCTGAGTATAGCAATACCACACGTGTGAGACTTTTACACAGCCTGGCCACATATAGAGTCCCAACATCCATGTAGCACCTCCAGGTGTTCTAGGAGCATAAATTACACATACCATTTTCTGACTACCAATCACATTTTTGAAGGCCCTTCATATTTCTAACACATAGCATGTACATACCAAATAACAAAAGATTACCTGTGGTTTTAGTAGTGCAGTGGTCCACAGAGGAGAGCATCGGTCCAGGCAGCAGGAAGAAAGGTCCATAAAGTCCTGGGTCATTACAGGCAGTGATATGGTCAGCACAGCTAAAGCATTGGTCCAGGCAGCAGGAAGGACCATCAAGCTTAGGGCCAGGGGGACAGGGGTAGAGGCTTCTCCCACCCAAACGCTTTGAAGCCTCTGGGAAACCAGACCCTGTTATGGGAACACAGAAAAGCAAACACTGGTTTTCTCTACTCAGAATGCTTTCTGGAGCCCCTCACATATGTGAGACTCCTGTGTACTAATGTATGAGGGTAAAAGATCAGTCCAAGTGGCAGGCAAAAACATGGTAGATTAACAGGCCGGGATTGTGCACGTGGAAGTCAGAAATGTGGTTTAAAATGGCAGGCAAAGACATCGTTGGTAAACAGGCCAGGGTCAGTTAATGTGGAAGTCAGAAACATGGTTTAAAACGGCAGGCAAAGACATTGTCGGTAAACAGGCAAGGGTCAGATAATGTGGTAGCAAGCAAATGGTCCACACAGGTATTTGAAATGGCAGTCTATAGCCTATATGGGGAACTAATATGTGATTTGTGTATGATAATTTTTGAAACAATGTCCGATGCACAGGCCAGGTTGTGAGGGACAGTCGGGGCAATAATACGTGGCATCTCTTCTGACTCCTCCTCCTGGAGCATACACGGCATCTCTTCTGTCACCTTCTTCCGGATTCTGTAGGGGGGATGGGCAAGGGATAATGTTGCTTGTGGAGTCGACTCACATTATCGGACCAAATACTTTCTGGTACGGGTCCTTGCTGATAAATGAGGGCAGTAATCATTTTTTCAATGTATTTGAAGTAGGTGAGGGATTGATTTTCGGACGATCTATGGCAACACACAAACAAATTATACATGGCCATATGAAAAAGGGGAAATGTGGCTTTCTTATACCAAAAACATGACTTACGGGTAGATAAATAGGGCTGTACCATCTGGTCATTTAAATCCACCCCCCCATGAATAGATTGTAGTCGTGGACACACTTGGGCTTTACAACAAGGCCAGGTCTTCTTTAGATCTCCACTGAGGTGTTATTGTGGACAGTGGAGAAGTGGAGAGGATGTGGACATCTTTCTTGTCCCTCCACTTCATGGCCAATGCCTCTTCATTCCTCATGAAGGCAGATTCCCCGTTTTGTAGCTTTTGGGTGAGGAGATTTTGTGGGAAGCCCTTCCTGTTTTTCTTGAAGGTGCCGCAGGCCAGGGTTGTCTTTTGATATAGATGGCAAAATAGGGGCAGGCTGGTATAATAGTTATCCACGTATAGGTGGTATCCTTTTCCAAAGGGGGGTATGCCAGCTCCCAGACAATCTTCCCACTGGTACCAATATATGTGGGGCAATCACGGGGCTGGAGTTGGGAGTCTTTACCTTCGTATATGCTGAAGGAGTACACATAGCCAGTGGTTAGATCGCACAACTTGTTAAGTTTTAAGCCATACCTGGATCTCTTACTGGGTATGTACTGTTTGAAATGCAGCCGGCCAGTGAAATGGATGAGGGACTCATCCACACAGATATTTTTATTTGGGATGAAGACTTGGGCGAATGTTTGGGAAAAGGAATTAATTAGGGGGCGTAACTTATTTAATTTATCATGGTTGGGGTGATTTCAGGTAGGGCACTGCGAATCATCACTAAAATGGATAAAACGCATTATCATGTCATATCTTGTCCTGGACATGACAGCTGAGTATATGGGCATGTGGTGGATTGGGTGGGTGGACCAATACCCATGGAGTTAATTTTTTTGTGTAATGCCCATATTCAGTGTGAGGCCCAAAAATATTTTCAATTCGTCCAGTGTCAAACATCTCCAATGGAACATGCGGGCATAAGATTAAGTGGGATTGGCAGCAATGAATTGTTCTGCGTACAAATTGTTTTTTTCCACCATACTCTGTAGCAATTTAGGGGTGAAAAACAAATGAAAGTATTCCAATAGGGCAAAATTTGTAGTGTCAACCTGCACACCTGGTTGTCCGGTGAAATTGGGGACTATTGCAGACCCTGAGTTGGTGGGCAACCACACAGGGTTTGCCAGGGCATCCGGTAGGAAGGACTGGGCCCGGGCACGGATTAGGGTTCTTGGGGTTGGGCGTATAGTTTCAGTGCTAGTACTGGGCTCCTCTTCCTGGGGTCTGGTGGTGGGCAGGTCTTCGGATCTTGGTCCTAATCTTCTCATTCTTTTAGGAGGGGGGGTGGTTTCCTCAGCTGAATCGGACTCTGATCCACTGCCCTCTAATTGCTCATACTCCGAACCAGAATCGTTTGATTAGAGCTCCCCGCTGCTCTCATCATCCGACATGGCAAGAATTTCTTAAGCCTCCTCAGGGGTATATACTCTTTGAGACATGATAGTGGGCCTGGTATTTACACTGATGACAGTACTAATGGGTGGCAGTATTGGTGGTGGACCTGCGTTTAGCGGTATAGGTGGCTGTACTGGTGGCTGGCCTGTGTGTTGGTACCGATGGCGGTACTAGTGGTGGATCTGGTGATACGGATGGCTGTACTAGTAGCAGATCTGTTTAGTGGTAGCGGTGGCTGGCCTGTGTGGTGATACGGATGGCTGTAGTGGTAGCGGATCTGTTTAGTGGTACTGGTGGCTGGCCTGTGTGGCGGGACCGGTGGCGGTACCGATGGCGGTACTTGTGGGCCTGTGTGACAGATTGGCTGTGTGACAGATGGGCTGTTGACAGATTCAGATGGTACTGGTGACAGGTCCTCTTTATTTGGGGGGGGTTTGTGTGTTGTGTACAATACAGTACTGACAGGCACTGAAGTAACTCACTGATCCCTGCTCTGCTCTCTCCTCACACGATCGGTGTGTGAGGAGAAAAAGTAGGAATCACATAGTGACAGTTCTTTTTGTTTACATTAGTGACTGGCTGTGATTGGACACAGCCGGTCACATTCTAAACAGCCAATTTTATTGGCTGTTTACAGATCGGGGAAGCGCTGTGTCCAAGGGACACCTGCTCACCCCCCCAATCACGTGGGCGCGCTTCTGGGGGCACGCACTGGAGTCTACTGCGGCGTGCTGCCTCTTCCCAGAAGTGCTTGTGATCGGCTGTGTTTATACACAGCCGATCGTACGGTAAACAGCCAAGCGGCTTATCCTGAGGACGTCAATAGTAGTCCGGTCAGGATAATGAATCCCCGCCCCGCCGTCAATTGTTAATAGGGTGGGCGGGAAGTGGTTAAAGGTCTATTAAATAGAGCCAGCTGTAAGAATCGGCATCTCAACTCTTAAGTTGCTCCAGGTTTTCAGTTTTAAAGTAACTGTAAACCCAATCACTAAAATCTCATATAAGGGCTGGTTCACACGTCTTTGAAGCCGCCCGGCAAAGCGCGACTTTGAAGCCGCGAGGCAAGGCGCGACTTCATTGTGGCTTGCACATGACTTCTTTAAAAGTTAATGCAAGCTGCTCTGAAGTTGCCCCAAATAGTGCAGGAACCTTTTTCTAAGTCGGAGCGACTTGAGTCTGAGTGTGAACCGAGACTAAGCTTTAATGTAATTTCAAAAGTCATTTTTAATCTTTATAAATATGCAGCTTTCATTTATAGTATCCTTATAATCCTGCCATGAAAGTTTTGGTGGGCGTGGCCGGATGTTGAGCTGAGCAGACGTGCTCACACAGAGCTCCTGACATCCTAGAAAAAAATCCTTGTCATCTCTGTCCGCACAGCCTTTTTTCTCCACGCCATAACCCTAGGTGCTTTCCAGACCACCAGCCCGCTACCTGAGCTCATCAGATTGGCGCTCTCAGTACACATCGCGGCTCCAGCCTAAACTGCGGGAGTAACGGGCATCTTGCTACACCTGGCAGCACTGCTAATGGCGCCTCCTGGCCACCCGGACTGCTCTGTAACCAGCCATCAGCGTCTCCAGCCCCCGGTGTGCTTTACTGACCGCCCGCCGTCACGCAGTGAAGAACCCGAGGGGGAACACCCAGCCCTGCAGCTATACGGTGGCCATTTTGGTGCTCCGGACGGGCCTCCGCGGCCTCCTCCCTCCTTTGGTCTCTACTCCGGGCCCCCCCCCCCAGCATCAGGACACATGGACCTGGTGGTCTGCTGCACTGGAGGGAGACAGCATATTCCATCACGCTCCATGCGGCGAATTGCGGCTATGGCCTCCGGCTCCACGTGTAGCGGCCATCTTGATCTCCACTGTGACAGTGACTGCAGGCGTACCTGGTTTCCCCGACCCACCTCACACCTGGATCATCCGCTGGAAGGTCAGTGACTGGTACTACTGTATATGCCATTGACAGTCCTCACTAAGGGGTAGTCTGGGGGAAACCTTGAGCACCAAACGAAGTGTGGGGTTTACCTTCCTCCACATCAAGAACCCCTTCTCTACCTCCTCTGTCCCCTCTGCACCGCATCTGGCACTTTCTCCACATAGCAACTCCCTCACCTGCCAGTTTGCTGCCCCACAACCCTCTGGCTGCGCTGTTTCATTTTGGACTGTGGTGGAGGGAGACTGGCGGGGGCTTAGAATTTAAGTGGATGCCCCCACAGCTCAGCACCATCCAACAACACCTGTCAGCAACCGACCGGCATCACTCCCTGAAGACCTGCGGTTGTCCCTATGGTGAGGTGCTGGCTGATTCCTCCAAAGAGGCGAGCTAAGGCTAAACAGCAGCCCAAGGCACAGATCACAAACCCAGCCCCAACCACAAGCGTGGATTCCATCCTACTTCAGCGGCTGCAGGCCCTGCTGGCGGATATGGAGGGGGCAATCCTGCAGGCCTCTCTGTCCCACATACATCCCAGCCCTCGACGGGGGACACAACCATGATCTTGGCAGCAATTGAAAGTAGCAAGGCATCTGTACTGGTTAGAATTGATCATCTAGCAGAAGAGTGCAACCTTATCCGCATTGATAAAATATGGGGACGCTCTCAGAATCTGAACACCGAATTTCTGAGGTGGAGGATCAGACTGGACAACACACTAATCCACTAACTGAACTACAAAATGTGATAAAATATCTTGTAGCAAAATCTGATGATGCTGAAAAACGTTTGAGTGCTGGGTCTTTCGGAAGGTGCAAAGGGAGACCGCCCGGTGGACTTTGCAGAAACCTTTTGGGGTTTTGGGACCTACTGGGATTCACCACAGTCTCCCCAACATACGTAGCAGAGCGAGCCCATTGAGTCCCAATGGGCCGTCCCATCCCTGGGACCCCCCTAGTCCCTTCCTAGTATGGTTCCTGGTGCTGAACTGGTCTCTTGGGCTGAACATAACTGACCTAGTTGTTGTCAGGTCAATGGTTAGTAAGGTACTCTTAAGTGCACAAATGTAAGTACTGTTTCGGGATTGAAGCTGACCTAGTTACTGTTGGGGTCTCATGGTCAGCAGGGTGTTTACAGAAGTTTACTTTTTGATTGAGGTTTTAGGTTTAGCGGAATGTGCTCCGGGTCAGTATGGTACTGCTCTCCACTCTATATATTATGGTCACATCCCCCCTACTTGCCCCAGCTTACTCCCTTTTGCACAGGTCATTGAGCTCCCCACTTACCTTATGAGTTTGAAATTGCTATCATGGAACGTGAGGGGACTCAACGACAAGTTCAAAAGGGCACTAATGTTCAAATATTTGAATTGTCACAGACCCCATATCCTATTTTTACAAGAAACCCACCTGGTGGGAAACAAGATTTTGGCATTACACAGGTCATGGGTTCAACAGGCATTCCACGCTACCTATTTGAGCTATGCTATGGGTGTGGCAATCCTTTTGAACAAATCCCTAGCGTACAAGGTACTGCATGTGATTACTGATCCATTGGGAAGATATATCATCCTATTGTTGGAAGTTAATGCTACGATATATTCCTTTGTTAATGTGTATATACCCCCTCCCTTTAACCAGCAGGTCCTCTATACCATATATAACAAATTGGGCTCCCTGACTTTCTCACGGCTCTATATGGCTGGAGACTTTAATTCTGTGTGCAGCTTGACTCCTCTAATCCTTCTAGACCCCATTCACCTGACCTAGGTGACTGGGCCCAAGCTATGGACTACACGGAGATTTGGCGATGGAAACATCCGGTAACCAGATCCTACTCCTTTCTCTCCTCTACTCATAAATCGGGTTCCCGGATTGACCTAGCCTTTGGTAATGCACAAGCCTTGAGTACAATTAAAAATGTGAACTATCTTCCCTCTGGCCTCTCAGACCACGCCCCTCTGGAGATCTGCATTGCCTTGAAGGCTGCGGGGAGCTCCAGATGCTGGCGTCTGGCGCCCAAATGGATACAGGACCTGCGGGTGGGGGAGTTGGTTTCTCCTACAATCACCCAGTACTGGGAGCATAATGAGGGCTCTACCTCACAGGTAATAACGTGGGATGCCTTCAAGGCGCATACTCGGGGGAATACATATCTTCAATTAAAACAGTTAAATCAGAATTGTTATTACAAATAAAACACATCGAGGATAAGGAGTTGAAGGCGGCTGAAACCTTTTCTGTCTCACTGACTGGGAACAACTTTGAGCTACTGGTGCAGGCAAGACGTGAGCTAGCTTTACATATTACCTCCGCCTCACATTTGGACCTGCACTATGTGGCTGGCAGAGTGTTTGAGTCGGGAGATAAGAAAGGAAAGATGCTGGCTAATCTGGTGGCGGAACCTAGGTTTCAAACAGTGGTGTCGGGTATAGGCTGTGCAGACAGCACCGTAACATCTGATCCCAATACTATCTCACAAATTATTTTAGTCAGTTGTATTCAGCAGTACCCAGGCCGCCCAAGGCCGCGATCTAGGACTTCCTTAACACTCTGGATCTCCCCGCTTTTTCCCCAGAAGAAGTATCGCTTCTTGACAATCCCATTACCCTAGAGGAAATTGAGGCTGCTATACACTCTCTCCCCAGTAGCAAAACTCCGGGTCTGGACGGCATCCCGGGGAAGTGGTATAGGACATACGCTGCCGCCCTGGTGCCCAAACTGCGTGGCATGTATGCGGAGTCACTAGAGCAGATGACGTTACCCCCCTCCATGTATCAGACCCACATAGTCCTAATCCCTAAGCCAGGCAAGGACCCCTCCAAGTGTTCCTCCTACAGACCCATCTCTTTACTAAATTATGACTTGAAGATTCTAACAAAGATTTTGGCCACTAGATTGATGAAAATTGTCCCATATCTACTTAGCATGAACCAAACTGGTTTCATGCCGGAGAAGTCCACGGACATCAATATCCGCCGGGTTTTCACTCATTCACAACTGCCCCCAACTGACTCCACTTCTAGAATTTTAGCAGCACAGATTTGGTAGCCTTGCCCTATATGCTTACAGTGCTGGAGACAATGGGATTTGGACCTGAATTCCTGAAATAGGTACAGATCCTTTACTCCTGCCCTTCGGCCAGGGTCAAACTGGGAGGTGAGCTTTCAGAGCCATTCCCAGTTGGCAGGGGCACGAGACAGGTATGCCCGCTGCCTCCGGTCCTGTTCGCCATCGCGGTGGAGCCGGTGGCAGCGGCCATAAAATGGAGCTCGGCTGTGGGGGGCATCTGGGTGGGCACCCCTGGTAGAAAAGATTGCGTTGTACGCAGATGATCTTATATTATTCCTGAATGACCCGGGGCCATCCCTTAAGGAGGCTTTACAGATTCTGTCTGAGTTTACCTTTTACTCAGGACTACAAATTAATTGAAGAAAATCACAAATTTTACCTATTGACAGACTGCTGCTGACCCCGCCCTACCCTTGGTATGGGCATCCAGGATTAGATATTTAGGCATAGAGATATCCCCGGACACTTCAGACTATTGTGCCCAAAATTTAGTACCACTATTCGACAACATGAAAGCCAAACTGAAAGCATGGGCAAATCTCCCCAGGTCTCTCATAGGACACATAAACCTGTTTAAAATGAAGTTGTTCTTTATGTACTCCGACATGCGCTGGTGTGGATCCCCAAGAAATTTTTTTAAATAATCAACTCCAGTCTGATAGCCTTTATTTGGGGCACACAGCAAGATTTAAGCTGAAAGTTTCCAACGCCCATGGTTACGGGGGGACTGACTTGTCTGGACCTCCATAAATATTTCCTGGCAGCCATGTTCGTTCATGCCCATAACTGGATCCTACAGGATGGCACCCAAGCGGCAGTGGCACTGGAGGCCGCTTATGTGGGCTCTTTTGAGGCCCTCAAGAACTTCATATACAGGGGAGCTGCTGCTTCCCAAACCTTAACCACAGCCATGAGAGCTGTGTTGAGGGCCTGGTTGTTAGCCCAGGCTCTTAGACCTAACCCTCATGATCACAACTCACCACATACTCCCCTATGGCTCAATCCATCACTACCAGAGTTTGCTACTATACCTGACCCCGCAAATCTAGGCAGTGAAAGCCATCAAATATCTAGAGCAGATATGTTCAGCTGGAGAATTGAAGTCCTTTGATACCTTAAAATCTCAATTTGACCTCCCAAATGTATATTTCTTTAGATACCTACAGCTGAGACATATCTTTCAAATACAGTTCAAGCACCAGCCAGTAGCCTTTTATACTTCGACCCTAGAAGACACACTTAGAGATGATACCCTCACTAAACCCCTCTCCAACATCTATAAGACCGTGTTTCCCTCCATTCACACTGGACTGGAGTCCCTCAAATCTAGATGGGTGCTGGACGCTCCTAGCTTAGATGACGAGGACTGGGAAGAAATATGGGAATGCCCCCTCCTGCAGCTGGTGTCAGGGACAGACTGATTCAGTATAAAATCCTGCATAGGATCTACCTCACACCGGCACGTCTGCACAGAATATATCCCGCCGCTCCTGCGGGGTGTTGGAGGAGCACGGCGGACTCGGCAGACTTTATCCACATATTTTGGCAATGTCTCAATATACAACAATTCTGGGCAGGAGTGGTCTCGGTCATACAGTCTGTGACCACCATTCACGTTCCCCAAACTGTGGAGGTCTGTCTGCTGGATCTGGTGGGTGCTCTAGCACACACCTGGGCCTCCAGGACGCTCATGGGTCTACTCCTATTCTATGCTAGGAAATTCATTCTCCTCCACTGGAAATCCCCATCAGCTCCAACCCTTAAACTGTGGAAAAAATTAATAAACATAAACTTACCATTATATAAGGCTACCTACTTGGCGAGAGGATGCCCCAAAAAGATTCCACAAGGGGTGGGATATTTGGACTGAGGACCTGTCTACAAATTCTGGTCCCGAATCTACTGATTAGCCTATTATAATGCAGGGGTCTTGGTGGGCATCTATGAATAGTGGAACCAACGCTCACTAAAGTAACATAACAAGAGGGGTCTGCCACCTAGACAATGGCCTGATAGAATTCATGGATGGCTGATACCTACATTATTCTGACAATTTTAGAGACTACTGGAGCGGAGAGGTTTTTTTTTGTTATGGTGCCATAATGGCACTACTGTTAAGAATTGTGTTTGACGTTTAATTTTATTGTGATGTATTGACCCGAGCCTGGGTATGCCCGATAGGCTCTGTTTTGTAATTAAAAGTAAAAATCAATAAAAAAAATGTATAAAATAAAATGAAGGTTTTGGTAATCTTGTCGAGAAGGTCCTGGGGATCCTGTCATGAAGGTCCTTTTCAAGTGCTTCCTGTTGTGGGGTGACAGCTCCCAGCTCAGAGACTGGGGTCTCACGGAAATCCCCCGGGCCCAACCAATCGGGACCCAGAACTTGCTCGCTGTGATAGCTTCTGATTGACTATCACAGTGATCGGTCACTGTGAAGCCCACCCCGTGTCGTTTTTCTCTGTGAATGGAGGAGAGAGATACTTAGTATCTCTCTTTGTCTCCTTACAGAAGAAAACAGTGAGTAAAAAAATAAATAATCAAATAATAATAATAAAAAAATTAAATAAAATAATAAAAATAAATACCTAGATTTTGACAGGATTTTGTAAGTTTTTGTGTCAGTCAGTGTCAATGTAATTTAGGTGGGCACTATTGTTTCTGGGCTGTACTACAAATACAAATACAAACAACAAATAACATACACATATGGCATCAGGAGTAGGAGAATTTAATTTGGCATGCTCTTTGGTGGAAGGTTACAGTAATAATAAATATACAGCTACATTTTTTTAAAAAAATTGTTTTTTTTTTACTATTTTGGCGGTGGAGGAGGAGGTAGCCAACACTGTTTTTTTTATTTTCGGATTTTTTTTTTTTTTTAAACCAGCTATGTAGATGCACTTTTTAATTTTGTGCAAGAAACAATAATCTGTCCCTTTAAGCAACAGTAGGAACCTCTCCCTATAGAACTAGGAGATGATTTTAGATCCTAAAATCATCTCCAAGTTGTACAGGGAAAGCCTCCAGCTGTTGCTTTAAGGGAAAGATTAGTGTTCCAAAATCATCTTAAAATTGTGTGGGAAAAGCCTATTTCAGGGGCATAGAGCCATATTACTGTTCTAAAATCATCTTCAAATTGTGTGGGAAAAGCCTATATCATCCGCAGGGAGCCATATTAGTGTTCTAAAATCATCTTCAAATTGTGTGGGAAAAGCCTATATCAGCCTCAGGGAGCCATATTAGTGTTCTAAAATCATCTTCAAAGTGTATGGGAAAAGCCTATTGCATGTGCGGGGAGCCATATTAGTGTTCTAAAATCATCTTCAAAGTGTATGGGAAAAGCCTATTGCAGGCGCGGGGAGCCATATTAGTGTTCTAAAATCATCTTCAAATCTTCAACATCAGTACATCCAGGGGGAAACGACAGCAGGCTGTTTTAAAACTGATATGTTTGGGGGATAAACCCCACACTGCGCAGGAGCTGTGGACGGGCATTGAACAACAGACCAATGAGTGGTTGTTGCCACTGAGCCTCAAGCCCGGCCTGGTGGTGTGCGGCAATGGCCAAAATATTGTAGCGGCTCTGGGCCGAGCCCGTTTGACGCACATCCCTTGCCTGGCGCATGTGCTGAATTTGGTGGTACAGAATTTTCTAAAAAACTGCCGGGATATGTCAGAGCTGCTGCATAAAGTGCGGGCCATCTGTGCGCACTTTCGGCGTTCTCACCCTGCTGCTGCTCGCCTGTCTGCGCTGCAGCGGAACTTCGGCCTTCCGGCTCACCGCCTCATATGCAACGTGCCCACAAGGTAGAACTCCACCTTGCACATGCTGGAGAGACTGTGCGAGCAGCAGCAGGCAATAGTGGAGTTTCAGCTGCAGCATGCACGGGTCAGTCGCTCTGCGGAACAGCAACACTTCACCACCAACAAGTGGGCCTCCATGCGAGACCTGTGTAGCGTATTGCGGTGTTTTGAGTACTCCACCAACATGGCCAGTGCTGATGACGCTATTCTCAGCATTACTATACCACTTCTATGTCTCCTTGAAAAAACACTTCGGGCCACGATGGAAGGGGATGTGGCACAGGAGGATGAGGAGGAGGAAGAGGGGTCATTTCCATGGTTATCAGGCCAGTCATTAGCAAGTGGCTCGGAGGGTGGGTTCCTGCACCAGCATAGGCCAGGTCCAAAATATTCAAGCCAGGGCACAGGGAGATTTGGCGATGGAAACATCCGGTAACCAGATCCTACTCCTGTCTCTCCTCTACTCATAAATCGGGTTCCCGGATTGACCTAGCCTTTGGTAATGCACAAGCCTTGAGTACAATTAAAAATGTGAACTATCTTCCCTCTGGCCTCTCAGACCATGCCCCTCTGGAGATCTGCATTGCCTTGAAGGCTGCGGGGAGCTCCAGATGCTGGCGTCTGGCGCCCAAATGGATACAGGACCTGCGGGTGGGGGAGTTGGTTTCTCCTACAATCACCCAGTACTGGGAGCATAATGAGGGCTCTACCTCACAGGTAATAACGTGGGATGCCTTCAAGGCGCATACTCGGGGGAATACATATCTTCAATTAAAACAGTTAAATCAGAATTGTTATTACAAATAAAACACATCGAGGATAAGGAGTTGAAGGCGGCTGAAACCTTTTCTGTCTCACCGACTGGGGACAACTTTGAGCTACTGGTGCAGGCAAGACGTGAGCTAGCTTTACATATTACCTCCGCCTCACATTTGGACCTGCACTATGTGGCTGGCAGAGTGTTTGAGTCGGGAGATAAGAAAGGAAAGATGCTGGCTAATCTGGTGGCGGAACCTAGGTTTCAAACAGTGGTGTCGGGTATAGGCTGTGCAGACGGCACCGTAACATCTGATCCCAATACTATCTCACAAATTATTTTAGTCAGTTGTATTCAGCAGTACCCAGGCCGCCCAAGGCCGCGATCTAGGACTTCCTTAACACTCTGGATCTCCCCGCTTTTTCCCCAGAAGAAGTATCGCTTCTTGACAATCCCATTACCCTAGAGGAAATTGAGGCTGCTATACACTCTCTCCCCGGTAGCAAAACTCCGGGTCTGGACGACATCCCGGGGAAGTGGTATAGGACATACGCTGCCGCCCTGGTGCCCAAACTGCGTGGCATGTATGCGGAGTCACTAGAGCAGATGACGTTACCCCCCTCTATGTATCAGACCCACATAGTCCTAATCCCTAAGCCAGGCAAGGACCCCTCCAAGTCTTCCTCCTACAGACCCATCTCTTTACTAAATTATGACTTGAAGATTCTAACAAAGATTTTGGCCACTAGATTGATGAAAATTGTCCCAGATCTACTTAGCATGAACCAAAGTCATTAGCAAGTGGCTCGGAGGGTGAGTTCCTGCACCAGCATAGGCCAGGTCCAAAATATTCAAGCCAGGGCACAGTTCTGGAGGACGAGGAAGATGAGGAGGAGGAGGAAGAGGAATTGCAGCAGGGTGGCACCCAACGCAGCTCGTGGGCATCACTGGAGTGTGGCTGGGGGGATACAGAGGACACAGATGATATACCTCCCACAGAGGACAGCTTGTCTTTGCCTGTGGGCAGCCTGGCTACATGCTGAAGTGCCTGCGCAATGACAGCCGAGTTGCCCACATTGTAACTTCCTTAATTCCCTCACTGGAGCGTGAGAGGAAGATGCGCGACTACAAGCGCACACTGGTAGAGGCGCTGCTGAGGGCATTCCCAAATGACACCGGGGGCTCAGCGGAAGCACAAGGCGAAGGTAGAGGAGGAAGAGGCCACCAACGCAGCTGTGCCACCGCCAGCACCTCAGAAGGCAGGGTTAGCATGGCTGAAATGTGGCAAAGCTTTGTCAGCAGCCTGCCACAGCAAACAGCACAACCAGCCAATAGACAACGTCTTAGCAGGAGGCAGCATTTCAGCAGCATGGTGCAAGAGTATGTGTGCACACGCCTACACGTACTGACTGATGGGTCTGCCCCATTCAACTTCTGGGTCTCCAAATTGGCCACATGGCCTAAGCTTGCCCTTTATGCCTTGGAGGTGCTGGCCTGCCCTGCAGCCAGTGTATTGTCGGAACGTGTGTTTAGCACAGCAGGGGGCGTTATCACAGACAAGCGGAGCCGTTTGTCCACATCCAATATGGACAAGCCAACCTTTATTAAAAAGAATCAGGCATGGATCCCACAAGACTTGTCTGTACCTTGTGCAGAATAAACATTTAGACCGGACTCACACAGCCATTCACATACTTGTTTTTTTGAATAGGCCTCAATACAAAAAAAAAAATACCATGTTGGCTACCTCCTCCTACTCCTCTACCACCGCCACTTCCACCTACACTGCCTAGTCAACTTCTAGGCTCCTACTCCACATCCACCCCCCTTCCCATTTTTTTATTTGATTTTAATTTATTTTCCCTATCCCCATTTTTTTGTAGGGCACTTGCCCTACTCTTACCCCCATTTTACTTCCTTTTCCAGGACTTTGTTACAGCCATTTTTGTGCCCAAAAGTTCGGGTCCCCATTGATTTCAATGGGGTTCGGGGTCCGTGCGAACGTTCAGGTTCTGTCCGGACCCGAACCCGGACTTTGTCCCGAAGTTCGGCCGGACCAGCAGAACCCGAACTTCCAGAGGTTCGCTCAACTCTAATTATGATTTAAAAAGAGTAAACACAGTTGACTGATAATAAATGGCTTCAGCCAAACACTAACCAAAGTGAAAGAAATGTTTTTGTGTTATCATTCATATTCTATGAAAAATGGTCAAGAAATCATAAATTCTGCCAGGGTATGTAAACTTATGAGCACAACTGTATATACATACCATATATATATATATATATATATATATATATATATATATATATATATACTGTATATGTGTATACACTGTATATTTATACTGTAGTTCTGACCATAATAATTAAAGAAGAAGTCATTATACATACCTTTAAAAATAGTTAAGTTACTGGAAGGAAATGAAGGATACCCAAAAATTGGAATGTTTAGCAGTATCTCAAAAATATAACAATTTATTAACTGGAATTTTTCAATAATATTATAATTTGAATTTATAAACGGAAATATTTTTACTTTTATAAATAACATATTAAAAAGCTATTGCAATTTATATATAAAAATACTTTTTACATAAAAATACAGAGATACATAGACACAAAAACATCATACTTTCAATAACTTTCCATGGGCAAAATTACTTAAATCTGAAAGTCCTGGAGAATATAGAGGATCGACATTTAATACAGTATTGTTATTAACCAGTACAGACCCGCGCTATAGCTGAAAGACGGCTACAGCTCAGATCTGAATTGCCCGGTGCACATCCACGGACATCCGCCCTTTTATGTGCTCCCCGCGCGCACTCACAGCCGGTGGCACGCAGGCTGCGTTGGCGTGCCCGTGGGTCGGGCGGACTCGATGTCCGTTGGAGACCCACGGTCGCCTGTTAGAGCTGCAGAACGGGGACCGCCAATGTAAACATGGCGGTTCTCCGCTCTGTGAGGGGGGACATAGCAGATCTACTGATCCCTGTGATCGGGATCAGTTAGATCTGTTATGTCCCTGGTAGCCCCCCATACAGTTAGAACACACCCTGGTAACACAGTTAACCCCTTCACTGTCCCTTAGTGTTAACCACTTCACTGCCAATGACATTTATACAGTAATCAGTGGCTATTTACATTTCTGATCGCTGTATAAATGTCATTGGTCCCAAAAAAGTGTCAAAAATGTCTGACATGTCCACTGCAATCACGCAGTCCCGATAAAAATCGCAGATCGCCGCCATTACTAGCAAAAAAAAAAAAAAAAAACAGAAATCAATTCCCATAGTTTGTAGATGAGATAACTTTTGCGCAAACCAATCAATATAGGCTGATTGCGATTTTTTTTTACCAAAAATATATAGAAGAATACATATCGGCCAAAACTGATGAATAATTTTTTTTATATATATTTTTGGGGGATATTTATTATAGCAAAAAGTAAAAAATATTGTTCTTTTTTCAAAATTGTCGCTCTTTGTTTGTTTATAGCACAAAAAATAAAAACCACATGGGTGATAAAATACCACCAAAAGAAAGCTCTATTTGTGGGGAAAAAAATGATAAAAATGTTGTTTGGGTACAATATCGCACGATTGCGCAATTGTCATTCAAAATGCGACAGCGCTGAAAGCCGAAAATTGGTCTGGGCAGGAGGGGGGTTTAAGTGCCCAGTAAGCAAGTGGTTAATATTAACAATTGTTTATGAATACTACTAGTATTAGAATATATAATATAAGCATTTGTCAAAATAAAAAATAACAAAATCACATTTGAATAAATAACCTTAAATCCTGTACATCAAATAAAATATTGGTTTTACTAGGTAAGAGTTATAGATTTGAATTTCTGTTCATGACTCCACTGGCAAAATTTCCCCTCACTTCTTCTCCCTATGTAACCAGCACAAGACATGGGGGGCGGCAGTCTTAACCAGGACAGGTAAGCATAATCAGAAATAGAACATGGTCAGAAACAAGAACCACTCGTCACTTTATTCATTTTTTTTTCGTGTGTTTCCATTGCGGCGACTTCCCATCACTAACTATCAATAACAAGTGTTTTACCGGTATATTGGTTGTATATTGTATATAGCTAAATGACCTCCCTGGTTTTTGTTATTATCTGTGTTTATGTCAGAATTCATTAGATCTTTGTCCAGGGCTGTGTTTAACACAATGACATTCATGGGCTTGTGCCCAGGCCAGCTGGGTTAGAGTTTTTTCCACTTTCTGTTCACTTGTTGACCTTTGTGGCCAATTTTAGCAAATGAGTATGACTTATAGGATAAAGGGGCTGTAGGAGATACTATGAAGATTCAGACTCTTTATAGTTCAGAACACACGAAGCAATCTATTATTTTTATCAATTGTTGATCTGTATAGCTAAAATGTAACCAATGCATACAATTGGACAGCATTCTTCCTCCATGAGTGCAATACATTTTATTAAAATATTGACATAGGATGTTATAATTCTGGGAACCATGATTTCTTTATCCTTCTCATATGGATAATTCCCGTTCTGCACCTCAGTTGTTCTCCTATGTTTCATTTACACTATTGGATTAATGTGTCCACTTTAGGCTTATATTTCTGAAAGGTCTTTGTCTCCCAAAAGTTCATTCATAGCTAAAATGATGGCACTTTTACTGGAGATGTTTTCTTATTGCACTTGAAGTTCACAATGGAGTTCTCCTCTTCATCTGTTGGTAATGAAGACTGATTGTCCTAGGACTGGATCAAGCTAGGGATACCTGGGGTCTTTGTATCTTCACCTAGATAAGAATTTTAAACAAAATTTAGAATTTCTTAGGACAATATTTTTGAAAAACACCAAATGTGCCTTAGTCTAAGGCTACACTGATGATTTATTCTCTTTGCTACTGAAAAATGGAGCTGCTTGTTGGCAGTAAGCTCATTTCAGCACACTGAATTCTACCTTCTGCTAACGTGATGATGGGCAAGAAGTGGTTAGATCTCTTGGAAGCAGAGAATGATCCACTCTTGTAGTCCTAAACTTGCATACTTCTTTTTCTTGTTTTATGTTTAAACAATTAATATGCTTACAGTTAAATTTCAATTAGCTTCCAGCTTGACTCATTAAAGTGAATGTATCATGTACACCAAAGTGTATAAACTAATATAATGGAGGACTTTGGATCATAGGCCTGTACATAGGATCTAGATTTCTCCCCAAGTAGAGAGTAAACTCATTCCACTGGTTATTCATATCATTCAGCTTTCAAGTGTCCCAATGGCCAGTAAAGGTTCTGAAATGTAATAGTTGGTGGCCTGGCGCAGTGCAGTGATAGGGATTTACCACTTAACGGCCGCCCGCCATATTTTAACGGCGGCAGTCTGGCTCGATATCGCAAATTGCCTTCACCTGACAGCGGCTGCGAGATCGAGGGGGAGGCCCGCGCGCTCACTGTGTAGCGGGGGAGTCAGGGAGCAGCTAGGGCGGACTCAATGTTCGCCGGCTACCCACGATCGCTCCCCCGCAGACGCAGTACGGGGATCCATGTATGTAAACACACGGATCTCCGTTCTGACAGGGGGGGAAGGAGTGTGATCGTATGCTCCCTGTATATGGGAGCAGCGATCACTCTCCTCCCCTAGTCAGCCCAGCCCCCCATATAGTTAGAAACACAAAGCCAGTGACATTTACATAGTAATCAGTGCATTTTCATAGCACTGATCACTGTATAAATGCCAATGGTCCCAATAAAATGTCAAAAGTGTCCGACATGTCCACCGCAATGTCGCAGTCCCACTAAAAATCGCAGATCACAGCCATTACCAGTAAAATATAGAAAAAAAAAATAAAAACCCCATAAATGAATTCTCATCTATCATAAACGCAGCGACTTTGGCGCAAAACAATCAATATACGCCGATTGAGATTTTTTTATTTACCAAAAATATGGGCTCTTAGGAGGGATATGGTGTGGTGGTGACAATGGAATTGTGAGAAAACTGTTTAATAGGCATCTAAAGAAGGTGTGTGGACACACAAGGAAGTTGGGTGAGAATTTTGAATAGTAATGTACATAAGGGGTTCTTTAATGGAAGAGTTGTGAAGATATACGGCTCTCTTCCACAGTTAGTGGTGTCAGTAGGGAGTGTAAATAAATAAAAAAACAATTTAGATGTGTTTCTCAGCAAGCACAACATAAAGGGATTTATCTTCTATTAGTGAAAAATTTCCTCTGTTCCAACTCCCCACTTCCCCATTGTAATTTTCAGGTGGGGGGTTAATACAACTAATGGGCTATCACATGCTCTCATCAAGAGAGCTCAATTATGTAAATTCTTGCCACCCAGGTCCACCATTCATAGAAGCAAGTATTACAGCGTCTATGAATGAAACACAATCTATGAATGGAGGATGGGTGGATGATTTATATCTCTCCCCCTCCATTCAGAGATACTGTTTCATTCATAAAATCTATAGTAAGACATCTATGAACAGAGCAGCCTTTTTAGTGAGAAAACAAACTGAATATTTACAGTATATAGCTTCATTCTTGATCAGAAAAGAAAAGAGATAAGAGTTGTCTTCATACCGCAATTTGTGTGTTGATGTTTTGCAAGGTTGGTCTAAAGTTCTCTCTGGAAGAGCCTGTTTAAAAATAAGGTACAAATGATAAATGAGTAAATCTATATTTCCAGGTGCCCTAGAATTGGTTAAAACCTAATTGTGCTGTCCCTCATGATTTAAAGTCAAAATTCACATTAGTGTATAGAAATATATATGTAATTCTTTTAAAGTTTTCCAAACCCATGGTTGTCTCTTCTTATTCAAAAATGAGAGTTAAGTGTATGCAATGCCAAAACTTTTATTTTGTTTTGAGTAGAATGTGGAAGTTAAAGCTTCTGTCTATTTTTAATTGGTGTTTGCGTCCCCTCTGCTGAGATTCACACGCTATATTTTCATAGTGACCATCATGACCAGGATGGAAAGTGAAGGAAGTCCAATATTTTAGATTTTCACATCAACGGGAGGCGAAGGAAATCTTTCAACAGGTAAACCGATTCTGGCGGCAACTGTTTTAAAAGGGAAAAACCCTTTATTTTGGAGAGGGCTTCTCTTACTTCCTGCTATGTCTTCTGGGTTAGGAAGGGATTTCCATTAAATGGAAATCTCCCTGACAAGACACAGTAAGGAAAAAAAAATCTGGCAAGAGTACTCTACTCAAAGCCAAATAAAAAAATTGCTTTAAAGAACATGACCACCTCCTTTGCTCTGTTACAGTATGTAAGGACAGCACAACCTGCATACCCCAGCAAATTTATACATATATCACAATTAAAAGTGTCCTCCCACCTGTGATACAAGCATTTATGGAGAAATCCAATACATTTATGGAGAGAATAAAACTATACTTAGACAAAAATTAAAGAAAAAACAAACAAGCAGACTCGATTGACCACTTGGTCTTTTTTCTGGCATCACGCTTCCATGTTTCTATATTAGAATATATGGTTCCTGAATGTGTGCAGACAAACTAGTTAACTACAATTTCAGGTCTGAAATGTCAGGAAGTAGCGACATGGGATCAAAATATCATAATATCTCTCCTGTTCCTATGCCAATATAGAATAAGTTGAGGCTGTTCCACATACCTTGCTCGTCTTGATTTGAATCATTTCTGTTAATGTTGTTACGCCAATCATCATCTTTGTCTTCTTCAAACCACTGCTCAGTGTTCTTCAGAATTGCCTCTCTAATAACAAAAGGATTTACAGATTATTACAAAAGGATTACGTTAACAGAACCAATTTTGTAATATACAGTATGGGTTTTAATCTAAATGACTAATAGGAACCCTTTGCAATCTGTATAAAAAATAGTAAATTTAGCTATAAATACATTACATTCAAACAATCCAATTTTTAGACCAACCTTTACTTCAAATATAAATCAGGTTTAAATAGAACAGGGATGGGGTATAATCCCTGCAAAGATTTATTGATGTTTGCAAAACCATTAAAGAGTTTTAGACTTCCACATTTTGTGACACCAGAATATGGAACAGAGAACGGGTGGCAAGAAAAGAAGGACCATGTCAAAAACTTGGCAAGGGTTGTAACCCTCCCCAATTCTAAAAAAAGGTTTTGTTGATTTCTCCCCATTGGAGAGATGAAGACCGGTCTACCCACAAACATACCTCCTGAACCAATCCAATGAGAATGGGTGCCAAATTACAAAAATATGGTAGATAACACTGTAGAAAAAGTCAGACTACCAAAACTAAAAAAAATGACTTCTGATTGAAGAGGTATGTAGGCAAATACATTGTTATATAGAATCTAATTCTAAGGGTAGTTAATAGTGTCCCATTAGAGAGATTTCCCAATACGTTTTGCTCCTGTAGTAACCTGACCTTGGAATAGGAAGTTAGTGGAAATCTCTTCAATGTAGACACAGGCAGCAGGAAATCTCAATCAAAGTTCTTAACTTTTCCCAATGTATCAATGTTTCTCAATGTAAAAAAAGGTTGGATTGTAAGTTTTCTACAGACATCATGGCTGGACATTAGGAAGGTCCAACTCTTACCAAATTACTTGTCTGCCTAACACACAAATGGGCACACAATTTACTTGTCTACTCTACACACACAGGTGGGCACACCCATATCCTACAGCATGCAGGTTTATGTACTGTACATAGCTCATACTGAGCCTTCAGCGCTACCTTGGTGCAACAGTAGTCTATGGACCATAAAAACCTGACCAGCGTTGCTTTCTATGTTGTGCAATATTTTCCCTTTATGGTCTAGCAACTCCTATTAGAAAATGTAGATACCCACAACCAACCCATTTGAAGGTCCTTCAGATGTCAAATATCTCCTGGTAAAGGACTTCACAACTAGGGCCTGTGTCAACTAGCTTTGGACTTATGTCGATTACATCAGTTTGAGACACTTCTGAGATCATTCAGAATTCATTGACTGTTGCATTTGACCCATAGATGATCTCTTGACCTGCATTTGAGCTTTTTCAAGTAATCTCAAACCCAAAGATTAGACAAATGCCAAACTCCTTCCAAACAGTGAGGAAGGGTAAGAACATCTGAGAGTTTTTTTATTGCCAACCACACCTTCCTGTTCCCGATGACACCTGTACCCCTGTTTTTGCATAGGTGTCACAGGGACTAGGAGTAATAAAAAAATGGGTTCACACAAAGAAATAGGTACCCTACAGAGATCTTAATTAATTAATAGACTTTCTTGTTATATGGGGACACATGCTGTTTATATAAATATTGTTTTTAGGAGGAACCACAGAGTAAATGTACTATATCCTGCTTATGCTCTTACCTGTCCTTCCTTAACTTTTTAGATCTGTACAGGAGGAAGAGTACTATGCAGATGATGATGGCCAAGACACCAATGGCTGCCCCCACACCACCATATAAAGCATCCTTAAGAATGTGGCCTGTACAATCTGGATTTGTGTACATATACTTGTTCAGTGGTGGGCATCTGTAAAAAAAATATGTAACAAGACTGTTAACCTCATTGGTGGACATACCTCCTTTATTAATGCATTACAGCCCAACTGCAGGGAACATGAAGATTCTAAAAATAAACAAAAAGAGAGAACACCAGTCTAGCGCATTGCCTTCATATCCAGTCTATTAATTCATAAAAGCAAATATGATACTCACAAAAAGATTAAGTTAACAAGCGTATCAGTGAATTCAAAGCCGCAATCGCTATATCTGCAGCACTTAATCAACAGCCTGGGAAGGAGCCATCCAGGTCCGATGTATTAATGTGTTTCAAGGGGAATCTCCTCTTCATCAGCCCTTCTGATTCCCCTTGAAACATGTTAGCCACGTCGGACCTGGATGGCTTCTTCCCATGCTATTAATTTGGCGGTTGTGACTTTGAATTCACTGATAAGCTTGTTAACCTAATCTGTTTTTTTTTTAAATAAATGGTATATGAAGGTAATGCACTAGGCTGATGTGCCCTCCTTTTTGTTGTTTTTAGTGCTAAGCATGATGGGATACCCTCAGTCCTATGAGGCCAACAAAGTGTGGTGGCACCATATAGTCACAAACTGAAAGAGAGGAAGCCTATCTGTCATTGAGCACCACATTTGAGTGCAGGAGGTTGTTTCTATTGCCTGCACTGCAAGGGTAAATTGCTCATTTAGGTCAGGAAGCATGGAAAAGTAGACTTACTTATTCGATCCTCCACTACTTTGCACTGCTCAACCAGTTGTGACAGCATCTTCTCCCCCATGCTTCAGTGGTCTAAGGTCCTGACGTCATCAAGAATAATGCAGGATCCAAAGCCTTGAACGAACATGAGAACACTAAGAAACAATCCACTGCCAAGCATGGGGGAGCATCGTCTGCCGGGGCAGCAGAGAAATAGGTAGACAAAAGGGTGTTTACTCTAAACGAGCAATTAAACCTTGCAGTGTAGGAAGAATTTTTTTTCTTCCCCAGTATTCTTGATATTACATGTTATTTAATATGTGCCAGTCAAAGTTTTGCATATTGCGATCAGGATATGTATGACAGATCCATGTAAACTTTTGTGCATTGCTTGAGAAAGGACTATTTATGCCCCAATATACATAGCATAGGTGTGCTGCTTTTAAAGTTCCTCCATTAACCACTTGACCTGCGGAAGATTTACCCCCTTCATGACCAGGCCATTTTTTACGATGCGGCACTGCATTATTTTAACTGAACATCGTGCCGTCATTCAATGCTGTACTCAAATTAAATTTATGTCCTTTTTTTCCCCACAAATAGAGCTTTCTTTTGGTGGTATTTGATCACCTCTGCATTTTTTTTTTTTTGCGCTATAAACAAAAAAGATCAACAATTTTGAAAACAAATATTTCTACTTTCTGCTATAAAACATATCCAATAAAAGAAAATAAAAAATCGAATTAATTCATAAATTTTGGCCAATATGTATTCTGCTACATTTTGATATAAAAAAATAATCAATAAGCGTATATTGATATATATTGATATATATTATTTTTATTTATTTTTTTATACTAGCAATGGAGTCAATCGACTTATAGCGGGGCTGCAATATTGTGGCAGACATTCTGGCACTAACACTTTTGAAACTTTGTGGGGACCAGTGACACTAATACAGTGATCAGTGCTAAAAATATGCACTGTCACTGTACTAATGACACTGGGTGGGAAGAGGTTAAACATCTAGGGCGATCAAAGAGTTAAATTCATTTTAACTATGCTTAAAGTGCAACAATAAAAATGAAAATTTTCCTTTAACTATAGTGCCCGGGGGTTCCCTTAATGTGCCTGTAAAGTGGTGCATCTGTAGCATGCATAAAACAACATTTCTAAAGAAAAAAAAAAACAAGTAAAATCCCATTTAAAATAACTCACGGTTACAAATGCCGGCACCCGGCTATTAAAAAAAGAAAGAATGGCTTGGGGTCTTCCCCCATTCATACCTGACCCTTCAGGACTGGTATGGATTTGGAGGGGAACCCCACGGCAAATTTATTTTGAAAAATGGCGTGGGGTCCCCCCAAAATCAATACCAGACCCTTATCCGGGCATGCAGCCTGGCAGGAAAGGGGGGGGTGGAGTGAGCGCCCCCAAACCATGCCAGGACACATGCCCTCAACATGGGGGGATGCTTTGGGGAAGGGGGACCCTTCTTTATGTTTTATTGTTCAGCTGTCAGCGGGGAAACCCATTGACAGCTGATGATTCATCAGTTGTTAAGGATGCCTGTTCTTTAACAACCAGCATACACAGTGCCCTGATTGGGCAAAGCTTTGCCCAATCAGGGCGCAGGATGCACTGTGCAGCACTCAGTGCATTGCAGGGTGCTCATCGGGGCGAACACCCTGCAAATTCGGGTGTTTGGTGAACGGCCAAATGTTTGAGCCGAACCGATGCTTGGGCCGAACCATTCACCCATCCCTAGTAAATAGCAGAATAAAAGCAGAAAAGGATGTGACATACACAAGTCTTAAATCTGTGGTGCTATTACAGAGAGGTAAAATAAATCTGCTCTTTTATGTAGCACCCTCTAGTGTGCTACTAGAATAGTGCAGGCAAATTTATTGATTCATGGTAAAGTGAGTCTAAATCTGGGTCAGGGTTTACTGTAGGTCAGGCTGGATGACTCACAGAGACAGGTCTCTGGTGCCTCCCCATGGATCTGGAAGTTTAAAGAAACTTCTAGATGTTAGTGGGCGGAGGCCAGGAGGGTTGATCTATACACTTGAGGGAATCTGGTCAGTCCCCAGGTGTACTGTCCTGGCAGGGTGGCTAGGCCAGCCCTTAAATATGGATGAGTCATGCTAGCAGGCTGAGTGCTGAGGAGGGGAGTGGTCCCCTAGGTCTAGGGGGAATCTTTTCCTGCAAGCCGGGCTTGGGCTGACTTAGGAAGATCCTTTCAGCATCACAGTTTCCCTGGGAATCTTGCCTGAGAAGCAATGGGAGCAAGGAAGACAGAGTTAGTCAGCACACCCAGGGGATTTTAAGGGGAGAGACTACCACATGTAGCAAGATTTCTAAAAGGACAGTGTTGTGCTTAACCCTTTTATCCTTGCCCTGGGAGATCTTCAGAGCATCAGCCAGGAGGACTGGTAGTGCCTGCAAGCAAGTGTAGCTGAGAGCCGTTCTACATTAGGAGAGGATACACTCTTGCATGCAGTTTTGCCTCAATGTTGTGCTATTTCCAAAAGGGGCTGAGAGCTCCTAGTCTGTAATGGACTTTTACTATTGATCCACAAAAAGACTGTTTTGTACAGAGGAAGGAAAGCACTCCAAGATCTTTTGTACAGAGGAAGGAAGTTGTCCCCTTTTTGTCGTTCTTTGATTCAAGTTGGGCATCCCATAAATCCCTTGACCCCATCCAAGTTGTTACCCCTAATAAATCAAAACAAAGCCAAGGGACTGACTTCTTGTGTCTGGATGCAAGCGGAGAATGTGTGTTGCCTGGCTGTGCAGGAGGGGGGCAGTTACCAGTAGTGCCAGTAGTGCTACATTTACATGACACATAAATAACAGAAATCCATTATTTGATCATGAAACAATGAATTAGATCAAAGAATACTCACAAGCATTGGGGCCCCGTCCCTTTCTCGATCTGACAGCTTCCTTTATTACAATTCCAATAATTAGGAGAGTTGATATGGCAGCGAGACACACAGATAGGATTCCCAGATTCAAAAATCGAAGTGAAATACTCTTGAAAACCTTCTTCAATCTTTTGCTTGCATAGCTCTGATGAGACAAGAGATACAATGTGGCTTTCTCTTGCTACCATATCTGGAACGTACTAGGACAAGTCACTGGAATATATGACATTAACATTTCTCCTACCTTCTATTGATGTTGGTGGTGTTCCATACACTGTGTAATCTTCTGCAACACATCGCTTGTCTATAAGACAGGAAAACATAAGATCATGACATGTACAATTTCTGTCTTTGCAGATGGCACAAAGCGAAGTACTGTAACTGTGAGTGCATTATAAGGGATTGCAGTTAAACGGATGAGACAAACCATTTACTGCTAGCTGGGGTGCTTAAATGACCAGCTTTTATTTATTTATATAAAACCTTTATCCCAAAAAGAAAAAAAAACTGTGCTGTAATTGATTATAAAGTATTAGCTGGAATTCAGCTTCAATGTGTTGCTGTATTTAAATCTGCTAGTACATCTAACACTCCCCTCCCCCCAGACTGACATTGCTGCTGTCCAAAGTTGCCCCCTGTGCTCCTTCTTCCAAAGCGGGGACACTCTAATACAGGAAGTATGTTACTAGCCAGATCTCCAGGTGAAGACTGAGGGACAAAGCCTATAAAAAAGAAAAACAAATGCAGCCACTACATCTAATGATTGGTAAGCTGCAATATACACTATATTAGCAAAAGTATTGGGATGCCTGCCTTTACATGCACAATGTCATCCCAATCTTAGTCTGAAGGATTCAATATTGAGTTGGCCCACCCTTTGCACCTATAACAGCGTCAACTCTTCTGGGAAGGCTGTCCACAAGGTTTAGGAGTGTCTATGGGAATGTTTGACCATTCTTCCAGAAGCGCATTTGTGAGGTCAGGCGCTGATGTTGGACGAGAAGGCCTGGCTCACAGTCTAATTCATCCCAACTGTGTTCTATTGGGTTGAGGTCAGGACTCAAGTTCCTCCACCCCAAACTTGCTCATCCATGTCTTTGTGGAACTTGCTTTGTGCACTGGTCCAAATCATTTGGTGGAGGGGGGATTATGGTGTAGGGTTGTTTGTCAGGGGTTGTGCTTGGCCCCCTAGTTCCAGTGAAGGGAACTCTTAAGGCGTTAGTATATCAAGACATCTTGGACAATGTCATGCTCCCAACCTTGTGGGAACAGTTTGGTGATGGCCCCTTCCTGTTCCAATATGACTGTGCACCATATACACAGTATCTCACAAAAGTGAGTACACCCCTCACATTTTTGTAAATATTTTATTATATCTTTTCATGTGACAACACTGAAGAAATTACACTTTGCTACAATGTACAGCCATTCATGTCTAAACTGCTGGTAACAAAAGTGAGTACACCCCTAAGTGAAAATGTCCAAATTGGGCCCAATTATCCAATTTCCCTCCCCAGGATCATGTGACTTTTAGTGTTACAAGGTCTCAGGTCTGAATGGGGAGCAGGTGTGTTAAATGTGGTGTTATCACTCTCACTCTCTCATACTGGCCACTGGAAGTTCAGCATAGCACCTCATGGCAAAGAACTCTCTGAGGATCTGAAAAAAGAATTGTTGCTCTACATAAAGATGGCCTAGGCCAGTGATGGTGAAACTTGGCACCCCAGATGTTTTGGAACTACATTTCCCATGATGTGCAACTACACTGCAGAGTGCATGAGCATCATGGTTAATGAAGTTCCAAAACATCTGGGGTGCCAAGGTTGACCATCACTGGCCTAGGCTATAAGAAGTTTGCCAAACCCTGAAACTGAGCTGCAGCACAGGGGACAAGACCATACAGCGGTTTAATAGGACAGGTTCCACTCAGAACATGCCTCACTATGGTTGACCAAAGATGTTGAGTGTACGTGCTCAACATCATATCCAGAGGTTGTCTTTGGAAAATAGGCGTATGAGTGCTGTCAGCATGGATGCAGAGGTTGAAGGGGTGGGGGGTCAGCCTGTCAATGCTCAGACCATACGCCACACACTGCATCAAATTGGTCTACATGGCTGTCATCCCAGAAAGAAGCCTCTTCTAAAGATGATGCACAAGAAAACCCACAAACAGTTTGCTGAAGACAAGCAGACTAAGGACATGCATTACTGGAACCATGCCCTGTGGTCTGATAAGACAAGATACTTAAGATAATTAAGATACTTAACAAGAACTTATTTTGTTCAGATGGTGTCAAGCGTGTGTGGCGGGAACCAGGTGAAGAGTACAAAGACAAGTGTGTCTTGCCTACAGTCAAGCATGGTGGAGGGAGTGTCATGGTCTGGGGGCTGCATGAGTGCTGCCGGCACTGGGGAGCTACAGTTCATTGAGGGAACCATGAATGCCAACATGTACTGTGACATACTGAAACAGAGCATGATCCCCTCCCTTCAAAGACTGTGCCACAGGGCAGTGTTCCAACATGATAACAACCCCAAACACACCTTCAAGACGACCACTGCCTTGCTAAAGAAGCTGAGGGTAAAGGTGATGGACTGGCCAAGCATGTCTCCAGACCTAAACCCTATTGAGCATCTGTGGGGCATCCTCAAATGGAAGGTGGAGGAGTGCAAGGTCTCTAACATCCACCAGCTCTGTGATGTCATCATGGAGGAGTGGAAGAGGACTCCAGTGGCAACCTGTGAAGCTCTGGTGATCTCCATGTCCAAGGCGGTTAAGGCAGTGCTGGAAAATAATGTTGGCCACACAAAATATTGATACTTTGGGCCCAATTTGGACATTTTCACTTAGGGATGTACTCACTTCTGTCGCCAGCGGTTTAGACATTAATGGCTGTGTGTTGAGTTATTTTGAGGGGACGGCAAGTTTACACTGTTATACAAGCTGTACACTCACTACTTTACATTGTAGCAAAGTGTAATTTCTTCAGTGTTGTCAAATGAAGAGATATAATTAAATATTTACAAAATGTGAGGGGTGTGCACACTTTTGTGAGATATATATATACGCCATCTTAAGGAATTTTAATTTTGAATAGAAAAAAAAAAAATAGAATAGAATGGAAAATAATATAATAGAAAAACAATAGAGCAGAATAGAATAAAATGGAAAAAATATATAACCATCTTCCGAAAATCGAATTTCAAAAAGAATGACTTTGAATTAGGTTAGAAAAGATTAGAATAGAATATGAGAATAGAATAGAAAATAATAGAATAGAAAAACAACAGAATAGAAAATAAAGAGAATAGAATAGAAAAATAACAGAATTGAATAGAAAAGAAAGAATATAATATATAACCATCTTCCAAATTTCGAATAGAATGAGTTTGAATAGAAGAGATTAGAATAGAATAAAAAAAAAATAGAAAAGAATTGAAAATAGGAGACTAGAATAGAAAAAAAATAAAATAGATAATCAATAGAACATAATAAAAAAGAATATAACAGTTAAATTCTATTTTATTCTATTCTAAATTAATTGTTTTTCTATTCTTTCCTATTATTTTTTATTCTTCTACAGAATAGTCTGCGAATATGAGGATTTTGAGCCCGTCGATTTCCAAGGATCTGGATTGTCTGAATTTTTGTAGTATTAGTGCCTTGTCTGCGTAGTTAAGATATCTCGCTATTATGGGACGTGATGCAGACCTCTCGGGCTTGGGAGGGCCTAAGCGGTGGGCCCTCTCGACGGTTGCAGGGGCCGGGAGTCCCAGCGCCTCCGGGATTCGCTTGGAGCAGAAGTCCGCTAGGTGTTGGGGTAGAAGCGATTCCGGGATGCCCACAAATCGCAGGTTGTTGCGTCTGGAGCGATTTTCAAGATCTTCGATCCTTTGCATCAACAGTTGATTGGACTTGTCCAGGGATTGTTCATTTCCCTGCATTTGATATATTTCGTCTTCAATGTTGGATATGCGGTGCTCTGCCTCATTAAGTCTTC
>BLSH010086768.1:58963-91388 GCA_018402905.1 Glandirana rugosa
TTATCATTTCTTATTTTAAATTGTCTTATTTTATTTTATCTTATACTGGCAGAAGGCTTTAATCTCTAAACTTAGCTTATTTAAGTTTATTTTATTTAATCTTATCTTAGACTTTGTTACCTTAGGTTTTATTATCTTTTCTTATCTTATGTTAGATTTCTTATATCGGTAAAATTCTTTAAACTTAAAGAATCTAGTCTAATTTTTATCTTCTAATCTTATTTTTTTTGTCTGAAGGCCAAGCCGCGGAGTACCTCATCGACGGAAGAGTCGATCGAGGGTGCTTAGGAGGTCTTTAGACGTAGGGTGCTGGTCTAGGTCTGGGGGAGCTGCTGGGAGGGCTTGTAGGGTCGGCTGCCACCGCTGCTGGCTTTTATATGCAGATTTCTGGAGGATTCGTGGGAGCTAGCTGAGAAGGCAGCTACTCCATGAGGCGCCGAACCGGAAGTCTGTTTTTTTTATTCTAATCTTCTATTTTTAATCTGATCTAAGAAATTCAAATTTCTTAAAATGGCTATATTCTTTAGATTGTATTCTATTCTTTTCTATTATTTTGGATTCCATTGTTTCAGATTCTATTCTAATTTATTTTATTTGAATTTATTCGATTCAAATCTCTAATTTCGGAAGACGGTCATATTCTATTTTATTTTATTCTGTTAAATTTTATTCTTTACTATTCTTTTTTTTTTCTATTGCTTTATTATTTTATATTCTATTTTACTGCATTCTTTTTTTTAAAAATCGATTTCTAAATTTTTCTAAATCGATTTGAATTGTTTTCAAATTTGAATTTTGGTTCATTATTTCGGATTTGTTTAAAATCATTACTATTGTAATTCAGTAATTAGGATACATCCAAATAACAAAAATTTGTCCGAACTTCAGTTGGGAACGAAACTAACTGCACTTGTCCAATCCATTGCCACAGAGACAGAAACCACCACCCCTCCATTTTACCCTTTCCTAAAGAGAGCATAGCCAGGATTATTAATAGCCCAGTCATTTGAAGAATGAAGCAAAGATTCAGCAATACCAATTAAATCATAGTTCTCGTGCACCAAAGCTTCCAACTCACCTATTTTGCTTGGCAGACTTCTGGCATTGGTGAACAAACACTTTGATACATTGTCATATTTTACACACGTATTTAGCATTTTTTTTGTAGTACAAATAGTGCAATTTCTAATGGTTGTTTACAACATGGGAACCTGCTAAATACCTGCCATAGCCCTCCCCCATCTTCCCCTATTCCATCCACTTTTAGAGACTGACGAATGGAACCCATTATAATCTAATTCACCCTCCCCCCTCAATCCTAGTTTAACTACTCCTCCAGCCTTCCCCTAAACCCTTCCATGAAGGCAAACAATCTTTAGCATCCAGATTGTACCCTGACGTCAGCCCAGTGCTGTAGAAACCCAAATTCTTCCCTCTTACACCAGATCTTTAGTCATGCATTCAGTCCTCTAATCTCCTCCTATATTTCCTGTGTTGCGCATGGCACAGGCAATATTTTCAGAGAATATCACCTTGGAGGTCCTTCCCTTCAACTTGCACCCTAGTTGTTTAAATTGATTCTTAACCACTTTAAGACCGAGCCTCTTTTTGGAGTTTGGTGGTTTTCAGTTAAAAACAGGTTTTTTTGCTATAAAATTACTTAGAACCCCCAAACATTATATATATATTTTTTTCTAAGACCCTAGAGAATAAAATGGTGGCCATTGCAAAACTTTATGTCACACCGTATTTGCGCAGCGGTCTTACAAGCGCGATTTTTTTGAAAAAATTCAGTTTTTTTAGTTAAAAAATAAGACAACAGTAAAGTTAGGTCAATTTTTTTCCACGTTGTGAAAGATAATGTTACGCCGAGTAAAATGATACCCAACATGTTATGCTTCAAAATTGCGTCCGCTCGCGGAATGGCGACAAACTATGCACCATAAAATTCTCCATTGGCGATGTTTAAAAAATTCTACAGGTTAGCATTTTTGCGTTACAGAGGAGGTCTAGGGCTAGAATTATTTCTCTTGCTCTAACGATCGCGGCGATACCTCACATGTGTGGTTTGCACACCGTTTTCATATGTGGGTGGGACTTACGTATGCGTTCGCTTCTGCGCGCGAGCTCGCAAGGACGGTGCGCTTTAAATTTATTTTTTTTTTAATTATTTATTTTACTTTTTACTTTTTATTTTTACAACTTTCTTTTTAAAAAAAAAAATTTTGATCACTTTTTTTCCTATTACAAGAAATGTAAACATTCCTTGTAATAGAAAAAAGCATGCCAGGACCTCCAAAATATGAGATCTGGGGTCAAAAAGACCTCAGATCTCATTTTTAGACTTAAATGCATAAAAAAAGAAAAAAAAAAAATTTGAAAAAAATGGCAGGGGAAAAAAAAAAATGTCCCCTTTAAGAGCATTGGGCGGAAGCTACTTGTGACGTCGCTTCCGCCCAGCCTTGTTATGGAGCCGGGTGAGCGGCTTCAGCCACTCACTCGGCACACGGACACTGGAGGGAAAGGACATGATCATCTCCGCTGCTGCCGGCGGGTCCGGTAAGCGGCGGAGATGACCGGAAAGCGGCGGGAGGGGGGGGGCACCTCTCCCGCTGCTGATAAAAGTGATCTCGCGGCGAATCCGCCGCTAAGACCACTTTTATCTTGCAGGGAATCGCCTGCAGAAAAAAAAGATACCGGGGTTATGGTAGCTATCTGCTACCATAACAACGGTATTCCACTTCAAAGTACCGCCGTCAAACGACGTACGGCGGTCCGGAAGTGGAGCCTCCACCTTCCATATATTCTGTCATTGGTTCCAACATGGACCGAGACAGCTGGGTCATGCCCAGCCCCTCCCAGTAATTTATCAACCCTGTTCACCACAAACCGAACCCTGACACCAGGTAGACAACAAACCATTCTATTGAGGCGATCCTGGCGACAAATTATTCTACCGGTCCTTCTGATTATAGAGTCCTCTATTACCATCAACTGTCTAGGCCTTCTTGCACTGCCCTCACCACACCTACTAGATGGGCTGATCTCCTGGTCGTAAGGGGTAACAGTGACATTAAGGGCTGTTACCACTGACTTTACCATTCCCACATCTTCACCCAACTTGGTGTATATGTTTGGGTGCCCAAACCCAGGGCTGGCTTTCCCTTTCTGTGAGCCCCTACCACTCCTTCTCCACTCCACCCTCCACATCAATTCCATTAATCAGTGAGCAGAAGACTCCTTTCAAGGTTGTCAGTTCTGCCCAGTATTGCACTTTGCTCCTCCAGATCTCTAACATGAGCTTCAAGAAGGGCAACCCGCTCACATCTGTTACAGCAGTATCCATCCTGGAGCTGTTGTTCCTTTACTGTATACATGTGGCACACTATGCACTGCACAAAAGCTTCAACCTTGCTAACACTCATTATCCCAGTTACAAACTTACAATATTAAAATTACTTACAGGAAATTTCAAATGTTACAGGTTAGAAGACTACTGTTTTAAACTCCCACTTTGTCAAAGTTCCAGCAAGCTCATAGTGAGTTCTACAGAAAGTTATATCCTACATATAACGCTTGTGAACAATTAAACACTGCCCTTAATTAGAAGACTAATGCTGTTTAGTTCAACCAGACGGTGCCCCCACTTTTTGCCCCCAGAAAATGTTTTTTTGAGACTTCTATCACAAACTGTACAACTGCCTCTCCCCTGAAGGAATTATAGGCTTAATCATGAGTCATTTGAGGCTTTCTGCTCTACCCTCAACCTTCCTAAAATCTCTGCAGCAGAACATACGTTTCTAAATGAGCTAATCTCCCCTGAAGAACTGTCACAAGTTTTGAAACAACTACCCGTCCATAAATCTCCCGGACCTGACGGCATCCCATACTCATACTATAAAACTTTCCAGCATATCCTATCTCCGCACATGATAGAGACATACAACTTTTTCCTTAAAGGCAAACATTCGGATCCTCAATTCTTACACTCCTTTCTCACGGTTATCCCAAAATCAGACAAGGACCCTTCCTTGCCTGATAATTATAGACCCATTGTACTTCTTAACACTGAGTATAAGATCTTCACTAAAATCCTAGCCAACAGACTATCCCAACTGCTTCCAAAACTGATAAATAGCTACCAGGTGGTCTTCATACAAGCGAGACCGGTGGTGATAACACGAGACGAACCATTGATCTTATAGATATTTTGAATAAATTCAAACGTCCGGCATTAATATTAAGTCTAGATGCCCAGAAGACCTTTGATAGGCTCTCCTGGCCTTATATGTTTGCTACTTTATCTCACTACGGATTTGCTGGCCCTTTCCTGGAGGCACTAAAGGTATTGTACTCTCGCCCTACATTCCATATTCAAATGTCTATTTTCCAGTCCCAAAGATTTCCTATGTCTATTGCAACTAGGCAGGGATGTCCCCTCTCACCTCTTCTTTTTGTCCTTTGTCTAGAACCATTGGCTGCAGCAATCCGGGCCCACCCAGACATAAAAAGGGTTTTAATGAGACAGAGGGAATATAAACTATCACTTTTTACAGACGATATTCTATTAATTTTAATGGAACCGCTTACCACTCTCCCATCACTACACAAACTATTATCCTTTTTTAGCTCCCTATCTGGATATAAAATCAATACCGAGGCCCTCCCTATACTCCTCCCGCCAGGCCTCACAGAATCTTTGAAACAGGCTTACCCATATTGATGGTGCACTCATGTTCTTAAATATTTGGGAGTATATTTAACACCTAACGGCATACCCTTTATAACGCTAACTACCCCCCCTTATTTAAAGAAATACAAAATATGCTGAAACAATGGGACACATATCCTATTTTGTGTCTGGGTAGGATAAACGTATTGAAAATGTCTATACTACTGAAACTTTTGTATCTTTTTGAGACCCTACCGGTCCCTATCTCCCTCCCTCAATGAAATGCTCTGCAACAATGGTTCTTAAAACTTATGTGGCATAATAAGGCCCACTGGGTAACCAGATCTGTAGTCTAATCCCACCATACTAGGGGGGGATTGGGCACACCGGACATCATTAAATATTATTATGCTACTCATCTCCGCACAATTGTCTCATGGTCTAGTCAATCAACTCCCAATAGATAGACGGAAATAGAGACAGGAATACTGTACCCAGTGCACCCATGTTCTCTGATTTGGTCAACACACCCCCATGATGACAGGGTTTTCAAATATTTGTGTCTGGCTCCTATGTCTTTCTTTATGTATATCTGGCACTCAGCAGTTAAGAAGTACTCCCTTGCATCATCATGCCCTCCTCTAACTAATGTACTATTTAACCCACTGATACCTGATAGTTTGTCCATTAAACAAATGACCCCTTGGACACAGGCAGCCCTATTTCAACTTCGTCACTTTGTACACCCGGTAACTCGCAGGTTATTGACCTTTGAGGACATCCGGAATAAACATCAGATCCCTAAAACTTTACACTACTCATATCTTCAAATAAGGCATTTCTTTACATCAGTGGTTCTCAACTCCTGTCCTCAGGACCCACCAACAGGCCAGATTTTCAGTATTACCTTGGGGGTGATTCAGACTAGAATACTGCAATCACTGAACAGCAAATGATATCACCTGTGATGCATTTCAGTTATCCTGCAAACCTGGCCTGTTAGTGGGTCTCGGGGACAGGAGTTGAGAACCACTGCTTTACATAATTATCTCCTACCCTTACACTAGAGAAACCAACCCAATTTGAACTAACATGCACACAGGGACCTTACCAACCCCATATCATTTCTATTTTTTATCAGCTACTACATGAGGTGACCCCTCTCACAGGCACTACACATGCATATATGAAAAAATTGTCACAAATCCTGTAGAAACCAATCTCCCTTCCTTTTTGGAGACAGATATGGTCCTCCGTTTTTAGTGCTTCTAGATATGTAATGCAGAAAGAGACTGCAGTTAAAGTGCTAATGTTCTGTTACAGAACTCCTGAAATCTTACACAAGCACAACCTGAATCTGTCTCCTCTATGTTGGAGATGTTAACTGATTTATCCCTGCCACCAGACCCGGTACAGTACTCATTGGGCCTCCCCTTCCCTGGTCTCAGGACTTGCTGTGCGGAGGACCATCCCAGTGTTATGGCTCTCTAAGGATGCACTGACCCTATCCTTACTCCTAAATACCATATCAGACATACGTAGAATGGAATAACTTACTGCTACTGTAACTGACTCTTTACTTCAATTTAATAAAATATGGAAACCATGGCATTCCTCCAGGTATAGAGAGAATCACACACTTACTTGAGGAACATTCACAATTTTCTTGTTTTGTATTTAAGGATGAGTTTGCATCTATAACGCTGAATATTTTCTTTCACCTTGTATGCTATATTCCACCATGCTTACTATAATTTAGTACAATTCTATGCACGTCTCTCTCCTAGGATACTTGTTTGGCCTGTATTGTTAGTTTATTTGAAATACCGATCTATCTATATCATTGTTCATACTAGAAAACTCTAATGCACATATCTTGCTGTATTGCTACTGTATAGTATAATTGTTTTAAAAAAAAACAAAATTACGAAAAAAAAAAAAGAAGACTGATGCTGGCCATACACTATACGAAAAATTGGACAAACAGGTTACTGCACAGATGTCTATGGAAATCACACCTGAAATCGCCAAAAGTAGTACAGAAACGACTTTGGAATCGGTGCGGCGTCGCAAATGCAGCTTCGCACTGATTCAGACGGTGCCATTGCTGGCATGTCATATCATGGCATGTCATATCGCATGCCAAATCGCATCAATGTGAACCAGGGCTGAATAAACGAAAGAGAAAAAATGCTGTTTAACCACTTCAACTTCGGAGGGTTCACCCCTTTTATGACCCAGGCCATTTTTTTTTGCGATATGGCACTGTGTTATTTAACTGACAATTGGGCGGTCGTGCGATGCGGTACCCAAATAAAATGTATGTCCTTTTTCCCCCATAAATAAAGTTTCTTTTGGTAGTATTTGATCACTTCTGCACTATAAACAAAAAAAGAATAAAAAATTTAAAAAAAAAACAGAATTTTTAATTTCAGCTATAAAACATCCAATAAAAAAATGTAAAAAGTCTAATTTCTTCATCAGTTTAGGCCAATATGTATTCTTCTACATATTTTTGGTAAAAAAAATTCAATAAGCGTATATTTATTGGTTTGCGCAAAAGTTATAGTGTCTACAAATGTAGTAATGGAGGCGATCAGTGATTTTTAGCTGGACTGCGACATTGAGATGGACAAATTAGACCCTAAGAGCCAATTTTTGGGGGCCAGTGACACCAATACAGTGATTAGTGCTAAAAAAAATGTACTAATGATGGTTAATTGTGTTCCCTAGGAGTGCTTGCTAACTGTGTGTGGGGGTGCATTTACTGTAGAAAGACAGAGATCCGTGTTCTTGCTTAGCAGAAATACAAGATCTCTGTCTTCCCTTATCAAAGAGCGCCAATCTGCCGTGTTTACATAGGCAGACCTCCGTTCTGCTGATCTCCAGAACGATTGGCAGGTCCCAGTGGACATTGAATCCACTGGAGCCGCTGATTGGCTCCTGCTGTGTCCAATCACTGCGGGAGCGGGTCGCGGGCGGCGCGCACCCCAGACCCGGAAGTGTCAAATCACGTACTAGGCTGCAGTATATCTGTGTGGGGCAGTCGCTAAGACTGACAGAAAATATGTTTTAAAAGCTGCTAGCCCAGATCCCAAAGAAGAAAATAAAATAATAGAAACCACAAGCAATCACCACACAAAGCACACCTGTTTTTAAGGCCTGGATCACACCTATGCAGGTTGCTGTTTGCATATCTCAGGTGCATTTTGTGTTTTTCAATACATGTTTTTGATCCATTGAAGTCTATGGAACCAAAAACCAGAAAAGAATCCCTGGCCCTTTCCATAAAAATGCACAGATGTGAACGTAACCCATAGGAAGCCATGTTACATGGACTGTAGTGTGTTTCTGCAAAACTGAAAATGCACTAAAAAATGTGTCAGATTTCCAACTTATTTAGCTTCTAGCCAGCAAATTCCACCACATTGCTGTGTACAGCTGCCTTCAGTCATTTATATCTATGGGCTTCTCTACACAGCTCCAGGACATTGCGGGAACCGATTATATGCAAAGTTTTTACGCTACAGGGATAAATGCATCCATACTCATAAAGCCTAAAAGTCAATCAGTCTATTGGTCTAGGGCTAGTAGCTGTGCTGTACTTACTGTTTGCATCTGCACAATTGTTTTCTCTCATTTCATTAAGATTTTTTTCTATCTGTTGACGTGTCTTGTTGAATGTTTCAGCGATAGACTCATTGGACCTATATTCTAATGCCATAAGAAGCATATGATCCACAACAACACTTCCTGGCCTGTGGGTGACACAAACATTTTACTGATCAGGTTTTTTTTTTTTTTTTTACCATATTTAGTATATTTGTAGAATTATCGTTTACAAAGGTACAAAAATCCAGATGCCTCAAAAAGTGGTTTCAAAATGTCTTTATACCTTATAGACAGTATTTCAACGCCTCTATACTCAGGAACAGCCTTATAGACATTATGCATCTGTCGAATAAGAAAAAGAAAAGCAAACAGTCACATACGATTAAAATCTGCATCTGGGAAGGAAATCTTCCCCTTGTAAGTTTCAATACATAGAAAATAATGACCATAAATGGAATCTTTAAGGCCTCACGTACACTGCTGCTGGTAAACCGGCGTTTAGGGGCAGTTGGGCATTTTTTTTCAGCTGCCCCTGAACCTTCCTCTTATCTTATCAGTACATGTACACAGAGTAGGGTTTCTAGGCAGTTGAGTTTAGAAGCATTTTTTGGAAAGAAAAAAAATGCGTTCAGGATGGATGTTCAGAGACATTTGAAACGCTAAATGCCTGTAACAGCTTGTGAACGCGCCTAAACGCGGTAATTCACATCTAGCAGCGTTTCGTTTATAGGCGTTTGTCAATTAAATAATAAAAAAAAAGGCTTCTAGACGCAAGCGCAGCTAAATGTGGCATGTAAACGTAGCTAAACGTGGCATGTAAACGCGGCTAAACGTGGCATGTAAATGGGGCATGTAAACGCGGCCAAACGTGGCATGAAAACGCGGCTAAATGGACGTTTTTAAACGTCGGTTTCTAGCTGTCAAGTTAAATCATTCAGGAGAGGTTAAACGACGTCCCGTGTACATTAAGCCTGAAGGGTAAGTTCACAAAAACTGCAAAAACTTTCTCTTCACCACTGCAGAGATCAATGGAGAGGGCAGCAGGAGAAGTGGGTATCCAATGCCTTCTTTGCAGGAAGCAACTTCTGCCGCCCTTACTGAATAGCAATTCAGGGACTTTTAACAGGTTGTGACGGGCCCCTGTTTTAACCCTGTACATGCGGCAGCATTAAACTGCAACAACATGCAGAGCAGTTGCGGCGCAGCCCCAATCACTTCAATGGGTCATGTTCGGCAGCAGTGTCCGGGCGCGACAGGGGAGAAACTTTTTGCCCCAGTGGTGAAACAAAGCATTGCAGCTGGTTCATGTGTGCAATTGCATCCGGCTGACTTTGCGGCTTAAGAGGGGCTGTAAACAGGAGGCTTAACTGCCTGTTTTTACTGCCCCACCCCAAAGTGTAAATAAGACCTTAGTGAACAATTTATTTTATTAGCATTGTTTTAAAAGAATATGCATTTTAAAGGTTGTATATACAGTATATATATATATAAAACCAATGAGATTAACTAAATTCTTAGAAGCTGGTTTCTTTTTATTATTATTATACAGGTTTTATATAGAGGGCTAAAAAGGCACTGCTCATAAAAGCTTACAATCTAATAAGGTTGGAATGGCTTGAAGAAAGGGCATGCTCCTCCGCTCCGGCCCTGGTAATGACGCCACCCCAGAGCCTCCAGTGTTCTCCTTCCCTGAACTGAGCTGCCAGTGATGGACACCACCTGTATGAGCCGCTGGCTGGACAAACAGAGACGCATACGCAGCAAGATTGTCTTCAGATACACAGAGCGGGACTACAATGCCATGCAAAGTGCTGATTTTAGTTTTTCTTGTGAGTAGCTGACCTTTTTTATATTACACTGCATCCATACTACTGCACTTAGAGGTGCTGTGTTCTCTCTCTTCAATCTAATAGGGTGGAGGCAAGTGGTACAAAAGATTATAACTGTGGGGAATGAGCTAATAGAAGTGATAAACATGCATTTAGTTGGAGGGGTGATAGGCTTCCCTAAAGAGATGAGTTTTCAGGGATTGCCTAAAGGCGGCCAGAGCAGGAGATAGCCAGACAGATTGAGGTGGAGAGTTCCAGAGGATGGGAGAAGCTCTGGAGGAATCCTGGATATGAAAATGGGGAGGAGGAGACAAGGGAGCCTGAGAACAGGAAGTCTTGGGAGGAGCAAATAGGACAGTTTGGGTGATAATTGGAGACAAGATTGGTTATTTAGCTCAGGCCAGAGTTGTGGATGGCTTTGTATGTTGTTTTTAATTTTTTTCATTTAATTCACTACACAATTGGAGGTCAGTGGATGGATTGGCAGAGAGGGGTGGACACTGAATGTTGGTAAGGTGGATAAGTCTGGCAACATCATTCATAATAGACTGAAGAGGGGATAGCCTATGGAAAGTTAGGCCTATGAGCAGGGAGTTGCAATAGTAAAGGTGAGAGATAACAAGGGAGTGAATGAATAGCATGGTGGATTCATTACTTATAAAGGGTTGAATTTTCAAGATGTTACGGAGGTGAAGTCTACAAGCTTTTGACATTGATTGGATTTGGGGCTGAAAGGGCAGGTCAGAGTCTAGGATTACACCTAGTTACCTGGCATGAGGGAACGACTGATAGTTGTATTATTGATCTTGATGTAAAAGTCATGGAGGGGGACACGGGCAGGAGGGAATATTAAGAGCTTGCTTTTAGAGAGATTTAGTTTAAGAAAGTGGTGTGACCTCCATGCTGATATGTTGGTTAGTAAGTTACAGTAGTAATGGGAGAGGAGACTGAAGGAGTGAGGTAGATTTGGGTGTCATCGGCATATAGATCCCTTTTGGGGACCCCCACAGAAAGAGAAAGTGGAGAGGAGAAGACAGAGTTGTAGGTAACACTGAAGGAGCGCTGTGATAGGTAGGAAGAGAACCGGAATAGAGCAGAATCTTGGAGGTCAAGAGAATAGAGTTTATTGAGCAGGTGGTCAACAGTATCAAAGGCTGCAGAGGTCTAGTAGTAAGACTATGGATTAGTGGGCATTGGTTTTAGCAGTTAGTAAATGGTTAGAGAGTTTTAGTAGGGCAGTTTATGTGGAGTGCTGCGAGCAAAAGACAGACTGTAAGGGGTCAAGAAGGTTGTTTACAGTGAGGGGGAAGCTCAGATGGTTGTAGACTAAGCGTTCTATAGGTTTAGAGGTGAATGGGAGCAAGGAGATTGGTCTTAAGTTGTTCAGGTTGGTGGGGTCCTATTTATAGTTTGTAATTATAAATGTTCCTGGGGATAGGTATATGTGCTCATTCTAAAATAAAAATAATATGATATAATGCAATATAATATAATATAATATAATATAACATAATATAGTATAATATAATATAATATATTATAAAAAAAAATATTCCACAATCTCCAATCATACCGAACATCCACAATGTCCAAGATAGTCAGAAACCACAATAGCATTTCCTAAGCTGTAGCTGATATGACTTTTCAGTACTGTGTTTTTATTCAAGGCAAAAAAGAGGTATACTTAAAGCGTATGTAAACCTTAGCCATGAATGTCTTTTATTTGCTTCCTATTGGTCTATTGTTATATCTGTTGCAAAAAATGACCAGTTGATCCTTCCAGTAATTTAACGAGTAATATGCTTGTGCTGACTTGCTATTGTTCCCAGCTCTATTTGAGGACTACAGAACCCCACCTCTATGTTATAGAAAAGAGGAGAGGGGGAGGTGCCTGTAGTCCTAACCTGTTTTGTATTGTCCTGATACAGTACAGTGAGTGTTGTCACCCTAGGAAAGGAAAAGTGTTACTAGCAGGAGCATCAGGTATTAAAAATGAAAATAGCTTGTAAAAAGAAAAGTAATGTGGGCACCACATCTAAGGACTGGCGAGCTTAACCACTTGCCGACCGCCAACCTGTATATGATCACTCCCCTCCCCTTGCCAGGACAGCACCAATACAGTTAGAACACAGTGAGGGAACACAGTTAACCCTTAAAGTGCCCCCTCCAGGTTAACCCCTTTACTGCCAATGGCATTTACACAGTAATCGGTGCATTTTTATAGCACTGATCGCTGTATAAATGCCAATGGTCCCAAAAAAGTGTCAAAATGGTCCGACATGTCTGCCGCAATATCGCAGTACCACAAAATATCGCAGATCGCCGCCATTACTAGTAAAAAATAAAAAGAAAACCATAAAAACCCCATAAATGAATTCTCATCATCCGTAAACGCGGCAACTTTTGCGCAAACCAATCAATAAACGCTGATTGTGATTTTCTTTACCAAAAATGTGAGGAAGAATATAAATCGGCCAAAACCAATGAAAAAAAATGTTTTTTTATATATTTTTTGGATTTGTATTTTAGCAAAAAGTAAGAAATTTGGGTTTTTTTGCAAAATTATCGCTCTTCTTTTGTTTATAGCGGTGATCAGAAATGCTGAAAAGGGGGTCAAATACCACCAAAAGAAAGCTCTATTTGTGGGAAAAAAAGGATGCAAATTTCGTTTGGGTACAACGTTACACACCCGCGCAATTGTCAGTTAAAGCGACGCAGCGCCGAATCGCAAAAAGTGCTCTGGTCCTAAAGTATGAAATCCTTCCGGGGCTGAAGTGGTTAAAATACTATATTTTATTTTTTGGGCTTAGATGCACTTTAAGGCCTCATACACACGGACGTTTCTAAAAAAATAAACAAAACGTCGGGCCCGACATCAAGGAAAAAAAGTCGGCGTCTTTCGGCGTTATGCATTGGCGTTTTTGAGCGTTAGTGAGCGTCGGCGTCAATAGGCGTTTTTTTAAAAAAAATCATCCCTCTGCTATTTTTGAACCTAAAAACGTCGGCGTCAAAAAACGCCGGAAAACGCCGGTATAATAATAGGTGGCATATGGTGGCATATGTTGGCGTTTCTTGGCATATTGTGGCGTCGGCGTCAAAATACGTCAAAATGTTACAGCCTCAGAACGCGATGGCCATGGGTTCTACTTTCTGCTCACTAACGCCGACGCCACCTACAGCTCAGAAACGCCGACGTTTTTATGGGGCCATTGACTAACATGGAGAGCTGCAAAAAACGCCAGAAAACGCCGGCGTCAAAAAACGTCCGTGTGTATGAGGCCTAATAGTTCAATGATATTTGGTCATGCTTAGGTGCTCCCGACCTGTTCAGGTGATTTGATTTATAAAGTCCTCTTTAAATACAAGCTGTAATCCACTTACCTCTGTCATGAAGTCCTCTACAAACTCCTTATATTCATCAGTTTCGTTATTTGCCAGATCTTCAGTAAAAATCATGTTGGTGAAGGTCAGAGTTACATTCAAAACAGCAGTGGTGTTTTTCTCTACAAAGATAATATTAATGGTTTTGTTAAAGATAAAGAAGAACTCCAGGCTAAAAAGAACAACCACTTTTCAAACACAAGTACAATGACTCCTACCAATCAGCAAGAACCTTTGTTCCAAGCTCTTGCTTCTGCCGGACTCCTTTAAAGGGCAAGTTCCTCTTCACAGAAATATCTGTAAGGTGAACTTACACAGGACCCCCTCTTCTTCCCCCCTCCTCCCCCGGGCCCGCTGACCTGGAGCACAGCGATCTCCCATTCTGAGCCCTGCTATAGCCACATCACCAGGGCTTAGAAATCCCCTCGGCTTTCTTTCTTTCTCTTCCCCACTGACAGGACGGGTTACGCGGGTTCTGATTGGTCGGCCATGTGATGGCGCCAACCAATTAGAATGCTCCTAAATGTACCTCCTGACAGAGGACGTTTTGGAGATTAAGTCGAGGGGATTTCTAAGCCCCGGTCCGGTGCCACGGCTATAGCAGGGCTCAGAAAAGGAGATCGCTGCGCTCCAGTTCAGGGAGGGGGGGGGTTGAAGGAGGGGGTCCTGTGTAAGCTCACCTTACAGATTTTTCTGTAAAGGTGAACTTATCCTTTAAGCTACCGTGATTCCCCGAAAGTAAGACCTACCCCGAAAATAAGACCTACCCCGATTTTCAGGAAGGGCTGCATTATAAGCCCTACCCTGAAAATAAGCCCTAGTGTAACGTGCTGGTAGAGTGCTGGAATCCACTCTGTTGCAGTAGTGTATAGTGTAATGTAGACTGTGTGTGTCTGATCTAAGGAAGCGGCCAGCGGCACTCATTTGATCTCCGCTTCTCCAAGCTGTCAGCGGGGGATTGCAGGCCTCCCTCCCTCTGTGGGTCACGGAAGCACCCAGCGGCACTATAAGAAGGTATGTGGCAAGGTAGGGTTGCCAAAACATACAGTTTGCATTGTGTGATACTGTAATGGAGTGGATTCTAATATTTTACAAGCACTTTTACACTGGAGATTTCTGACATGCAGGGAGGGAGAGGAGGAGAGAAGACAGCACATGGCATGATAAGACCAAACCCCGAAAATAAGCCCTACTGTGTCTTTTGTTGCCAAAATGAATATAAGACCCAGGCTTATTTTCGGGGAAACACGATATACAACTGTTTTATACACAGAACAATTGTATATTAGTTGCCCTGTTGATTGATTTACTGTCCAGGGAAAAAATATGATCAGGAGGTTAAAACGATTGTTCAAGGTACCACATGGATCTATTTACTTTCCAATGATCCAATTTTCCATCCAGATTGATCAGATAATTTCTATGAAATCAATTGATTTTGCTCAACATCAATGGATGACACAGTATGGGCTCCATTTATAAAAAAAAAATCACTGTGTGAATGCCTCAAGCATTTGTAACGCAATCACAAATAATTCCTGTATATTGCCTAGTATGTTTATTTTCTATGATCGTCAGCTCCATTTAGTCACAATAATATGGTATTTTTCTGATTGAGAATTTTTAGAAAAATACCATATATGGCCACAAGTTGAAGCGGACGATCAAAAAATCCATATATGTATATGGGGATTATTCATGATGGCTGCGCAGATGCACAAAGCTATTTTTCTTACAAGTTGATCCCTAAGTATATTTTCTATAATTCATAGTTTCAATCAGATCCTGTGAAGAATCGTTCAATTAAAGCATTATGTGTATGGCCACCATTATGCTGATCCCGATTGAAAATTCTTTAACCAATTGTCGACCGCCCGCCGTGAATTGACTGCGGCAACTTGGCTCGATATGGCATATTGCCATCACCTGACCGCGGCTGCAAGATTGTGGATCATGAGCGTGCTCATTGTGTATCGGGGGAGCCAGGGAGTGGGTAGGACGGACTCGATGTCCACTTGCCACCTGCGATCGCTCCCCCGCAGTGACAGAACGGGATCCGTGTATGTAAACAACGGATCTCCGTTCTGACAGGGGAGAGGAGTGTGATCGCATGTTTCCAGTAGATGGGAGCAGCGATCACTCTCCTCCCCCAGTCAGCCCAGCCCCCACACAGTTAGTAACACATCCCAGAGAACACAGTTAACCCTAGCCCCCCACCCGCGATCGCTCCCCCGCAGTGACAGAACGGGGATCTGCGAGTGTAAACAAGACAAGAGAGTTGAGAGAGATTGTCTGTTACCTGTGATAGGGAACAACGATCTCTCTCCTCCCCCAGTCAGCCCAGCCCCCATACAGTTAGAAACACCTCCCAGAGAACACACTTAGCCCTTTGATTGCCCCCTAGTGTTAACCCCTTCCCTGCCAGTGACATTTACACAGTAATCAATGCATTTTCATAGCACAGATCGCTGTATAAATGTCAATGATCCCAAAAAAGTGTCAAAAGTGTCCGACATGTCCGCCGCAATATCATAGTCCCGCTAAAAACGCAGATCGCCACCATTACTAGTAAAAATGAAAAAAAAATTAAAACCCCATAGATGAATTCTCATAGTTTTTAAACGCAACAACTTTTGCGCAAACCAATCAATAAACGCTGATTGCCAAAAATATGAGGAAGATTATAAATCGGCCAAAACTGATGAATAAATTCATTTTTTTATATATTTTTTTTGGATATGTATTATAGCAAAAAGTAAGAAATATTTTTTTTTTTTATAAATTGTTGCTCTTTTTTGTTTATAGCAGTGATCAGAAATGACGCAGAGCTCATTTCTGGAAAAGCTTTATTTGTGGGAAAAAAGGACGCAAATATTGTTTGGGTACAACGTCGCACGACCGCGCAATTGTCAGTTAAAGCGACGCAGTGCCAAATCGCAAAAAGTGCTCTGGTCCTAAAGTGGGAGATCCTTCCGGGGCTGAAGTGGTTAAAGACCAACTGAAGTCCCAGAAATAAATATAGAGTCAGCTATTTAACCACTTGCTTACTGGGCACTTAAACCCCCCTCCTGCCCAGATGAATTTTAGGCTTTCAGCGCTGTCGTATTTTGAATAACAATTGCGCGGCCATGCGACGTTGTACCCAAACACAATTTTTGTTATTTTTTTCCCACAAATAGAGCTTTCTTTTGGTGGTATTTGATCACCTCTGCGGTTTTTATTTTTTGTGCTATAAACAAGCAAAGAGTGACAATTTTGAAAAAAGAACAATATTTCTTACTTTTTGCTATGATACAAATCCCAAAAAAAATATAAAACAAAAAAATATTCATCCGCTTTGGCCGATATATATTCTTATACATATTTTTGGTAAAGAAAATCGCAATCGGCCTATATTGATTGGTTTGCGCAAAAGTTATCGCGTCTACAAACTATGGGAATTGATTTATGGCATTTTTATTATTATTTTTCTTTTACTAGTAAAGGCGGTGATCTGCCATTTTTATCGGGACTTTGATATTGTGGCGGACATGTCGGACATTTTTGACACTTTTATGGGACCAATGACATTTATACAGCGATCAGAAATGTCCACTGATTACTGTATAAATGTCATTGGCAGGGAAGGGGTTAATACTAAGGGGGCAGTTAGGGGGTTAACTGTGTTCCCTTGGTGTGTTCTAACTGTGAGGGGGCTGGGCTGGCAGGGACATAACAGATCTAACTGATCCCAGTGACAGTGATCAGTAGATCTGTTATGTCCCCTCTCACAGAACGGAGGTTCCCCGTTCTGCCGCTCTGACAGGCGATCGCGGGTCACAAGTGGACATCAAGTCCGCCCGACGCGCGGGCACTCCCACGCAGCGTGCAGAGGGCGCGCATGCCGCCTGTGAGTGCACACCGGGAGCATGCAAAGGGGACCTCCCCCCGGCAATTGAGATCTGCCATGTAGCCGTCTTTCGGCTATAACGCGGATCTCTACTGGTTAAGGCAGCAGCCCTGATACAAAATGGACACTTCCCTTCTGAGAGTGTCAGATAGTGAACCTTACAGGTCACCCCCATGCCATCAATGTTTTTCAGCTTCCTTTGAGCATCATTTTCTTTTAAATCCCTTTCCTTCTTTTTCCAGGTGCGTTTCATATTAACCACTTCAGCCCCGGAAGGATTTCACACTTTAGGACCAGAGCACTTTTTGCGATTCGGTGCTGCGTCGCTTTAACTGATAATTGCGCGGTCGAGCGACGTTGTACCCAAACAAAATGTGTGTCCTTTTTTTCCCACAAATAGAGCTTTCTTTTGGTGGTATTTGATCACCGCTGCGTCATTTCTGATCGCCGCTATAAACAAATCCAAAAAAAATATATAAAAAACATTTTTTTCAATGGTTTTGGCTGATTTATATTATTCTTCATATCTGTGATATGAAAAAAAAAACGCAATCGGCGTTTATTGATTGGTTTGCGCAAAAGTTGCCGCGTTTATGGATGATGAGAATTCATTTCTGGGGTTTTTATTTTTGTTTTATTTTTTAATAGTAATGGCGGCGATCTGCGATTTTTGCGATATTGTGGCGGACATGTCGGTCCATTTTGACACTTTTTTGGGACCATTGACATTTATACAGCGATCAGTGCTATAAAAATGCATTGATTACTGTGTAAATGCCATTGGCAGTGAATGGGTTGACCTGGGGGGCGCTCTAAGGGTTAACTGTGTTCCCTGGGCGTGTTCTAACTGTATGGGGGCTGGGCTGGCAGGAGAAGGGGAGTGATCAGAGCTTCCATATAGAGGAAGGATGTGATCACAGTCCCCCCCCCCCTCACAGAACGAAGATCCGTGTTTACATACACGGACCTCCGTTCTTTCACTCTGGAGGGGGCATCGTGGGTAGATCGAGTCCACCGCACCCGCTTCCTGACCCCTCCGGAACACAGTGAGCACGCGAGCATGCCTCCGGCGACGCGCACGCGCTCACAGCGCGCGATCTGGCAGCCGCCGCCATATGACGCCAATTTGCCTAGCAGAGCCATCTTGTCACCGTCAACCTGCGGTTGACGGTCGGCAAGTGGTTAAGCAAAATGGGAGGAAGGCTGGTGTCATGAAAGTCGGCTAAAACATTGTTTTATTGTTGAGGGTGAACAACAGTCAAAAATCCGACGCGTTTTGGCCATCAGGCATTAATCATGGCTCACAAATAAGTGACACAAAGCAAAGCAGCTTAAATAGTGTAGACTAAATCACATGGTCAACCCCAAGGCTCACATGACCCAAAAAAGGGGTGGGGACAAATAAAAAAACAAACAAAAAAAATACAAAGAAGAGTATTAAAAGGAAACAACTGTGCACAAATGCATATATAAACATGTATCACAAAAACAAAAAAATGAATAGCATCAAATATACTGAAAAAGTATATACCTTCAGACTGGCCTAGTGTCACAGGACTCATTAGAGAGCAGCTCGATCAGGCAGCTGAGGGGGTTTTCTGTAAGGAACAGTGTTGGGGATAGGATAAATATTTCAGTGACACCTGGCCCCTGTGCCTCTCTATTGGCCAGTGAAGCTGCTCACTACATTGAAAGGCCAATGGTGAGCTAAGAGGGGGGGTGGAATGAGTACTCTCCTGTGAGTCCAGGGTATCTGGATGATATGCCCACAGAGAGAGGGTCTTTGACGTCCTGTGAAAACAGGAGAAATCTTCGGAGTGTGACACCATCTAGTGTCCAAAAGAATATTCTGCAGGGAACAGCACTAGAAATGGGTTAAGCATTGCAATGAGAGCTTGTCCATGTGCCTTTCTTTTGGGTAGTGAAGCTGCTTAGCACATTGGGGGGTCAATGGTAAGACAAAGGAAGGATGAAATGAGGTAGCACTCTCCCATGGATCCAGGGCAGCCTGACGATGCACCCTCGGGGGGGGGGGGGGTGGTCTTTGACACCCTGGGCTAGCAGGAGAAAGCAGCAGAGAGCAACTTAGTCTGGTGGCCGAGGGAATTTTATGTAGGAAACAGTGCTGGGTATAGGATAAATATTACAGTGACAGCTGGCCCCTGTGCCACACTATTGGCCAAGGAAGCTGCGCACCACATTTAGGGGCCAATAGTCAGCCAAAATGGGATTGGAATGAACACTCTCCAGTGAGTCCAGGGTGCCTGGTTGATGGGTCCTTCAAGGGAGGGACTTTGATACCTTGGGCTAACAGGAGAAAGCTGCAGGGTGTGCCACCATCCAGTATAACGTAACTTTAAATTTAGACATATTTTAAACAATAAACTGTTTGTTTCCACACTTACCAACAATTACAGTGTTTTTTATATTTTGACAAAAGTCTCCTTGATAATTGTCCAAACATTTACATTTGCCATCAACATAGGTACCTCCATTCTGGCATGCTAGAGGAACAGAAGAAACAATACAAGCTTATTAAAAAAAGCAACCAAACAGATGTATTTGGCATTACTGTGGTTTAAATATTGCCTATTATGAGAAAAAGCAGCACTGTAAGCCAGTCTGGCTTTCTTACATTGCACAGTACACATGGCACTATATGATAGGAGGGGAAAACTCTATCCAATAACTGGCTGGGGTGGTCTTTGACCAAGCTTTATTCCTTTAACTGCAGCAGAGAAAAGTGAGGTCAGATCTGGAGCACTGTAGGCCTGGAACAGGCTAAACATAGTTGGTACTGGCATTGGTTGACGCAATTCACTCTTTTATATTCTAAATGGCCGTTGGCCATTTATGGTTATAAAGGTAGAAACTAACTGAGCCGGAATTGTTCATGGGCTGCTTCTGATCTTATAGATTTGCAGATTAGAAAGTCAGAGTGACCTATCTACATACTTTTTCCAGGTCAGTGCCTCAAAAAAATTGAAGCAAATCTGCCAGCATGACAACCCAGAAATTCGTTTTTTAAGATGGAGGGATCGGGAATGCCGCTTCAATATTCTTTCAGTACAAATTTCCTTTACATTGTATCTTAAGCTATTTTAAGTTTAGAATATAGTAGGGACCCCTGTCTTTTATCCCTGTCTTTGACCCTGGAGACACTTTAGAAAGTAAATGCACGTCTTTCTAAATTTTGTAAAACCCTCTTTGTGGAGAATTTTCATCAAATCAGATTTCCCCTCATCTTCTGTTCCAGGGTTAAGTATATACTTCTGGATTTCCCAGAACTTTCTGTAAAAGAGACTGCGGTCACCAGGATGAATAGAGAGGGCGAATCTCCCCATTGGGAGATAGACAGCAGTAATAACCCAACAGAAGTCCAAAACCCTCATCACACTATCCAAAACTAAGACCAAGAAATCTTTGCCTTATGGATATACTTTAAGATCACCAAACTGTATTTAGAATATATCCTTAAAGAGAAACTTTGGTCCATTTAAAGAAAAAGGAACAAAATTACATTTACCAGTCCAGGAGTCCAACGCTGTCTTCAAGTGGGCTCGTTCTTCACCTGGCTTCAGATCACCAGCCCCATCGGCTTGGTTGTGGGAGCCAGCTGTGACTTCCTGCTGCTTCACAGCTGGCTTCCCACTATGCATATGTAAAATCATGCTGTGCATTGACATTGGTCCCACAGCCTCCTGGGAGGTGTGACATGCCCCACGGGGTTGAGAGCAAGCAAAGCTTCAGTGTCTCTCTCCTCAAAATTGGCCGAATTTCTCACTTGTTAGAAAAAGGTACCCGCTCCCAGGAAAAAAATAAAAAAATAAAAATAAAAAAAATATATATATAGTATCTCACAAAAGTGAGTACACCCCTCACATTTTTGTAAATATTTTATTATATCTCTTCCTGTGACAACACTGAAGAAATTACACTTTGCTACAATGTAAAGTAGTGAGTGTACAGCTTGTATAACAGTGTAAATTTGCTGTCCCCTCAAATAACTCAGCACACAGCCATTAATATCTAAACCACTGGCAACAAAAGTGAGTACATTCCTAAGTGAAAATGTCCAAATTGGGCCCAAAGTGTCAATATTTTGTGTGGCCACCATTATTTTCCAGCACTGCCTTAACCCTCTTGGGCATGGAGTTCACGAGAGCTTCACAGGTTGCCACTGGAGTCCCCTTCCACTCCTTCATGACGACAATCACGGGTCTGGTGGATGTTCGAGACATTGCGCTCCTCCACCTTCCATTTGAGGATGCCCCACAGATGCTCAATAGGGTTTAGGTCTGGAGACATGCTTGGCTAGTCCATCACCTTTACCCTCAGCTTCTTTAGCAAGGCAGTGGTCGCCTTGGAGGTGTATTTGCGGTCATTATCATGTTGGAACACTCCCCTGCGGCCCAGTCTCCGAAGGAAGGGGAACATGCGCTTCAGTATCTCACAGTGCATGTTGGCATTCATGGTTCCCTCAATGAACTGTAGCTCCCTAGTGCCGGCAGCACTCATGCAGCCCCAGACCATGACGCTCCCACAATCATGCTTGACTGTAGGCAAGACACACTTGTCTTTGTACTCCTCATCTGGTTGCTGCCACCCAAGCTTGACACCATCTGAACCAAATAAGTTTATCTTGGTCTCATCAGACCACAGGGCATGGTTCCAGTAATCCATGTCCTTATTCTGCTTGTCTCCAGCAAACTGCAGGCTTTCTTGTGCATCATATTTAGAAGAGGCTTCCTTCTGGGACGACAGCCACGCAGACCAATTTGATGCAGTGTGCGGCGTATGGTCTGAGCACTGACAGGCTGACCCCCACACCTTCAACCTCTGCACCAATGCTGGCAGAACCCATATGTCTATTTCCCAAAGACAACCTCTGGATATGACGCTGAGCACGTGCACTCAACTTCTTTGGTCGACCATGGCGAGGCCTGTTCTGAGTGGAACCTGTCCTGTTAAACTGCTGTATGGTCTGGGCCACATGCTGTAGCTCAGTTTCGGTGTCTTGTCAATCTTATAGCCTAACATGTGAATAAATAATATAGCGCTCAACCAAATCAGTGCAAACAGTGATCAAAAATACTTATACATAAATCTCAAGTGCATAAACATGCAATAAGTAGAAAGTTGCAATAATCCGCAAACAGTGGACCCAAACAGAATCCAAAGTGCAATAATTATAAGTTCATATATGATAAATATAAATATAAGCAGGATGGAGGATGATAAGAGCCTCCATCCAGATATGTGTTAAATCTGTCCAAGTTCATCAAAAATAACTCAAAGATAGTGCCAAACTGTGAAGTTAAACAGGATAAAGAGTGATAAGAGTCTCTATCAAAATATGTGTTGAGATCTGTCAAAGTTCATCAGACATAATTCAGAAGTAGTGCCAAGCTGCGAGGCTAGAAGATGGGAACATGTGTCATCAGAGAGGATCCAATCTCTTATAGATAGAAGGCTTACCAGAGGTAAGATATATTTGAGCCAAAAATATATCTATAGGGCTTCGGACCACTGGAACCCAAGCGAACGTCACACACTCCTTAGACGACCATTGGTGTAGGTAGTAATTCATCTTACTTGTAAGACAGACAGTTGTCACCTGACATCAGCCGCAGAAGTGAGTATTGTGGGCACCGGAGGCACGCTCGCACGCTCACACGCTAGCAGGGGAGCCAATCAGACAGTGACAGAATGGGGATCCGTGTATGTAAACGAGCGGATCCCCGTTCTGACAGGGGAGAAGTGATCGTAGGTTCCCAATATATGGGAGCAGCGATCACTCTCCTTCCCCATTAAGCTCAGCCCCCACACAGTTAGAAACACCTCCCAGGGAACACATTTAACCCCCCTAGTGTTAACCCCTTCCCTGCCAGTGACATGCACACAGTAATCAGTGGCGATTTAAAGTTCTGATCACTGTATAAATGTCAGTGGTCCCAAAAAAGTGTCAAAAGTGTCTGATCTGTCCGCCGTAATATCGCAGTCCCGCTTTTAATTGTAGATCGCTGCCATTATTAGTAAAAAAATAAAAATAAATCAATTCTTTTGTTTGTAGAAGCTATAACTTTTGCGCAAACCAGTCAATATATGAAAGGAAGAATACACATTGGCTTAAACTGATGAATACATTTGTTGCTCTTTTTTTATAGCGCAAAAAATAAAAGCCGCCAAGGTGATCAAATACCAGCAAAAGAAAGCTCTGTTTGTGGGAAAAAAAGAACATCAATTTTGTTTGGTTACAGCGTCGCACGAGTCCTTGCGGGGCTGAAGTGGTTAAGGGAAAAAAGCTACCCAAACCTGCCTGGCCCTATATGAAAAAGTAATGAATGAACTGCAATTAACCACATTTGGAAAGCGGTGTTAAGTTTCAGTTTAAGTTTTCTATGTAAAGAGTTATTTACTGTTACTCCCGTCCACAGTTAGTGCTGTCAGCAGGGAGTGTACAAATTTTAGATGTGTTTCGCAGTGAACAGAGATATGGAAATTGGTAATGACACACACACACGCATTGAACTGGATAGAAAGGTGTCTAAATGACAACCTTATCAACTATGTAACTGTGTAAGCGCTTCCCTACTTTAAAACTAAAAAAATGAAACTGTTGGCTACAGATACACATAAAGCTTCTATGGAACAGTAAACCAGGGCCATCATTAGGGGGGTACAGGCAGTACTGTTGTAAGGGGCCCCAGTGTCTCAAGGGGCCCTTACAACAAAGACTTTAGCAGTCTTTAAAATTGGAGTCTATGAGATGGGGACACCGTTCTCCTGAACCATAGCCAATAAAAATGCCAAACTTTGGTCACATAGAGAGGGTCCCTTGTGCAACAACTGGTATATGTTTGGGACCTCCAGCACCTATGGTTCGGCCATTCCGGGTCCTCAAATTGACCAGTCATTGACTGCCAATTTTCGGGTGAATTTCAGACTTAACATTAGAGTCTATGGGAGTGGGGCATCCGGTTTGGGGACACTGTTCTCCCGAACCATAGGCGATAAAAATAACAAACTTGGGTCACATGAAGAGAGCCCCCTGGACCACAACTGCTCCAAGTTTGGGAACTCCAGTACCTATGGTTCGGCATTAGGTCTTATTGCAAGCATCGGGTGAGGCTGTGCTGCCTGTGCACTGTTTTTTTAACCCCTTGGATCTCACACTAGCATGCATTGCACACTTCACTTGAATGGGTCATGCTTGGCAGGCTACACTTGGTAAGTGTGACAGGTTGTATAATTCCTACTGCGGCTGCGACATGTGTACACCCCTGGCCAGTGGGTGGACGTGGTGGGAAGGCCAGTGGGCAGGCCCTGGGGAATGTTGGTGGTCAGACGGGGGGGGGGGGGGGCACAGGTCTAAAGCTGTGTAAGGGGACCCAAAATTTCTGATGGCTGTCTAGTAAATGTACACTACATACTGCATATATAGATAGTCTTAGATTATGGGGCTCCACTTAGATTATTTTCAATTAATGCTTCAATAATTAGGTATAACTCACCTGGTGTTGTCTCAGTGCTACTTATGGTGGTTGCTGGAAGAGGTTTCTCAGATATCTCTACTGTTGTGCTATTGACCTTTATGGTGCTCAGCTCTGGAATATTAGCTGAAATTGTCAGTAGTGAGCTTGTACTTGAATTCACTCCATCTGTGGTTGTTGTTCTGGATTCTACTGTGGTTATGACTACATTATTGGTAGGAGTTTCTCCAGTAGTTACAGTACTATTACTAGTTATTAAGGTTATGGGTATTGGAGAGGACTTTGCTGTAGTTATATTTGCTGTATTGGAAGCAGTGGTTGCTGTTACTTTACTTGTAGGTGCTATATTAGAGGCAGTTGTGCTTGTAATTGTATTAGAAGCATTAGTTGTAGTTGTTGTACTTGTAGGCGCTGTACTAGAGGCAACTGATGTTGTGGTTGTACTTGTAGATGTTGTATTAGAGGCAGCTAATGTTGTGGTTGTACTTGTAGGTGCTGTATTAGAGGCAGCTAATGTTGTGGTTGTACTTGTAGATGCTGTATTAGAGGCAGCTGATGTTGTGGTTGTACTTGTAGGTGCTGTATTAGAGGCAGCTGATGTTGTGGTTGTACTTGTAGGCGCTGTATTAGAGGCAGCTGATGTTGTGGTTGTACTTGTAGATGCTGTATTAGAGACAGCTAATGTTGTGGTTGTACTTGTAGGTGCTGTATTAGAGGCAGCTGATGTTGTGGTTGTACTTGTAGATGCTGTATTAGAGGCAGCTGATGTTGTGGTTGTACTTGTAGGCGCTGTATTAGAGGCAGCTGATGTTGTGGTTGTGCTTGTAGGCTCTGTATTAGAGGAAGCTGATGTTGTGGTTGTACTTGTAGATGCTGTATTAGAGACAGCTAATGTTGTGGTTGTGCTTGTAGGCGCTGTATTAGAGGAAGCTGATGTTGTGGTTGTACTTGTAGATGCTGTATTAGAGACAGCTAATGTTGTGGTTGTGCTTGTAGATGCTGTATTAGAGACAGCTGATGTTGTGGTTGTACTTGCAGATGCTGTATTAGAGACAGCTGCTGTTGTGGTTGTACTTGCAGGTACTGTGTTAGATACAGCTGATGTTGTGGTTGTACTTGTAGGTACTGTGTTAGAGACAGCCAATGTTGAGGTTGTGCTTGTGCTTGCAGATGCTGTATTAGATGCAGCTGATGTTGTGCTTGTGCTTGTAGGCACTGTGTTTGCGACAGCTGATGTTGTGGTTGTGCTTGTAGATGCTGTATTAGAGGCAGCTGATATTGTGGCTGTGCTTGTAGGCACTGTGTTCGAGACAGCTGCTCCTGTGGTTGTGCTTGTAGATGCTGTACTAGAGGCAGCTGCTCCTGTGGTTGTGCTTGTAGATGCTGTATTAGAGGCAGCTGATGTTGTGGTTGTGTTTGTAGGCGCTGTACTAGGGGCAGCTGATGTTGTGGTTGTGCTTGTAGGCGCTGTACTAGGGGCAGCTGATGTTGTGGTTGTGCTTGTAGGCGCTGTACTAGAGGCAGCTGCTGTTGTGGTTGTGCTTGTAGGCGCTGTACTAGAGGCAGCTGCTGTTGTGGTTGTGCTTGTAGGCGCTGTACTAGAGGCAGCTGCTGTTGTGGCTGTGCTTGTAGGCGCTGTACTAGAGGCAGCTGCTGTTGTGGTTGTGCTTGTAGGCGCTGTACTAGAGGCAGCTGCTGTTGGGGTTGTGCTTGCAGGCGCTGTACTAGAGGCAGCTGCTGTTGTGGTTGTGCTTGTAGGTGCTGTACTAGAGGCAGCTGATGTTGTGGTTGTGCTTGTAGGCGCTGTACTAGAGGCAGCTGCTGTTGTGGTTGTGCTTGTAGGCGCTGTACTAGAGGCAGCTGCTGTTATGGTTGTGCTTGTAGGTGCTGTACTAGAGGCAGCTGCTGTTGTGGTTGTGCTTGTAGGCGCTGTACTAGAGGCAGCTGATGTTGTAGTTGTGCTTGTAGGTGCTGTACTAGAGGCAACTGCTGTTGTGGTTGTGCTTGTAGGTGCTGTACTAGAGGCAGCTGATGATGTGGTTGTGCTTGTAGGCGCTGTACTAGAGGCAGCTGCTGTTGTGGTTGTGCTTGTAGGTGCTGTACTAGAGGCAGCTGATGATGTGGTTGTGCTTGTAGGTGCTGTACTAGAGGCAGCTGCTGTTGCGGTTGTGCTTGTAGGCGATGTATTAGAGGCAGCTGCTGTTGTGGTTGTGCTTGTAGGTGCTGTACTAGAGGCAGCTGCTACTGTGGTTGTGCTTGTAGGCGCTGTACTAGAGGCAGCTGCTGTTGTGGTTGTGCTTGTAGGCGCTGTACTAGAGGCAGCTGCTGTTGTGGTTGTGCTTGTAGGCGCTGTACTAGAGGCAGCTGCGGTTGTGGTTGTGCTTGTAGGCGCTGTACTAGAGGCAGCTGCTGTTGTGGTTGTGCTTGTAGGCGCTGTACTAGAGGCAGCTGATGTTGTGGTTGTGCTTGTAGGGGCTGTACTAGAGGCAGCTGATGTTGTGGTTGTGCTTGTAGGTGCTGTACTAGTGGCAGCTGATGTTGTGGTTGTGCTTGTAGGCACTGTACTAGAGGCAGCTGATGTTGTGGTTGTGCTTGTAGGTGCTGTACTAGAGGCAGCTGATGATGTGGTTGTGCTTGTAGGCGCTGTACTAGAGGCAGCTGCTGTTGTGGTTGTGCTTGTAGGCGCTGTACTAGAGGCAGCTGCTGTTGTGGTTGTGCTTGTAGGCGCTGTACTAGAGGCAGCTGCTGCTGTAGTTGTGCTTGTAGGCGCTGTACTAGAGGCAGCTGATGTTGTGGTTTTGCCTGTAGGCGTTGTACTAGAGGCAGCTGCTGTTGTGGTTGTGCTTGTAGGGGCTGTACTAGAGGCAGCTGATGTTGTGATTGTGCTTGCAGGCACTGTACTAGAGGCAGCTGCTGTTGTGGTTGTGCTTGTAGGCGCTGTACTAGAGGCAGCTGATGTTGTGGTTGTGCTTGTAGGCACTGTACTAGAGGCAGCTGCTGTTGTGGTTGTGCTTGTAGGTGCTGTAGTAGAGGCAGCTGCTGTTGTGGTTGTGCTTGTAGGCACTGTACTAGAGGCAGCTGCTGTTATGGTTGTGCTTGTAGGTGCTGTACTAGAGGCAGCTGCTGTTGTGGTTGTGCTTGTAGGCGCTGTACTAGAGGCAGCTGATGTTGTGGTTGTGCTTGTAGGCGCTGTACTAGAGGCAGCTGATGATGTGGTTGTGCTTGTAGGCACTGTACTAGAGGCAGCTGCTGTTGTGGTTGTGCTTATAGACGCTGTACTAGAGGCAGCTGCTATTGTGGTTGTGCTTGTAGGAGCTGTACTAGAGGCAGCTACTGTTGTGGTTGTGCTTGTAGGCACTGTACTAGAGGCAGCTACTGTTGTGGTTGTGCTTATAGGCGCTGAACTAGAGGCAGCTGCTGTTGTGGTTGTGCTTGTAGGAGCTGTACTAGAGGCAGCTGATGTAGTGGTTGTGCTTGTAGGCACTGTACTAGAGGCAGCTGCTGTTGTGGTTGTGCTTGTAGGTGCTGTACTAGAGGCAGCTGCTGTTGTGGTTGTGCTTGTAGGTGCTGTACTAGAGGCAGCTGCTGTTGTGGTTGTGCTTGTAGGCGCTGTACTAGAGGCAGCTGATGTTGTGGTTGTGCTTGTAGGCGCTGTACTAGAGGCAGCTGCTGTTGTGGTTGTGCTTGTAGGCGCTGTACTAGAGGCAGCTGCTGTTGTGGTTGTGCTTGTAGGTGCTGTACTAGAGGCAGCTGCTGTTGTGGTTGTGCTTGTAGGCGCTGTACTAGAGGCAGCTGCTGTTGTGGTTGTGCTTGTAGGCGCTGTACTAGAGGCAGCTGCTGTTGTGGTTGTGCTTGTAGGAGCTGTACTAGAGGCAGCTGCTGTTGTGGTTGTGCTTGTAGGCGCTGTACTAGAGGCAGCTGCTGTTGTGGTTGTGCTTGTAGGCGCTGTACTAGAGGCAGCTGCTGTTGTGGTTGTGCTTGTAGGTGCTGTACTAGAGGCAGCTGCTACTGTGGTTGTGCTTGTAGGCGCTGTACTAGAGGCAGCTGCTGTTGTGGTTGTGCTTATAGACGCTGTACTAGAGGCAGCTGCAATTGTGGTTGTGCTTGTAGGAGCTGTACTAGAGGCAGCTACTGTTGTGGTTGTGCTTGTAGGCACTGTACTAGAGGCAGCTGCTGTTGTGGTTGTGCTTATAGGCGCTGTACTAGAGGCAGCTGCTGTTGTGGTTGTGCTTGTAGGAGCTGTACTAGAGGCAGCTGATGTAGTGGTTGTGCTTGTAGGAGCTGTACTAGAGGCAGCTGCTGTTGTGGTTGTGCTTGTAGGCGCTGTACTAGAGGCAGCTGCTGTTGTGGTTGTGCTTGTAGGCGCTGTACTAGAGGCAGCTGCTGTTGTGGTTGTGCTTGTAGGCACTGTACTAGAAGCAGCTGCTGTTGTGGTTGTGCTTGTAGGTGCTGTACTAGAGGCAGCTGCTGTTGTGGTTGTACTTGTAGGCGCTGTACTAGAGGCAGCTGCTGTTGTGGTTGTGCTTGTAGGCGCTGTACTAGAGGCAGCTGCTGTTGTGGTTGTGCTTGTAGGGGCTGTACTAGAGGCAGTTATTGTAAAGCTTGTACTCATTGGTGCTGTAGTAGAGGCAGTTGTTGTAGTGGTTGTACTCAAAGGTTCTGTAGTAGAGGCAGTTGTTGTTGTACTCGTCGCTCCTGCAGTAGAGGCAGTTGTTGTACTCGTCGCTCCTGCAGTAGAGGCAGTTGTTGTTGTACTTGTCGCTCCTGCAGTAGAGGCAGTTGTTGTTGTACTCGTCGCTACTGCGGTAGAGGCAGTTGTTGTAGAGCTTGTACTTGTGAGTGCTGTAGTAGAGGTATTTATTGTAGGTGCTGTAATTGAAAATAATGTTTGAGCAGTGGTTGTAGAGGCAGTTTTGTTACTTTTTAGAACAACTAAAGCAAGATAAATGAAGGTCTTTGGCATGGCTGCCCCTGATAAATGTTTCAACATAACATGGATACAATAGGATAGAAATGCTTAAACGTTACTGGGCAGCCTGTATGAGCTTATCGAGTAAATGAAGCACATTTGATTTTTTTCATGTAGGCTAATGGTAAGGTAAAGGTAATCGGTTTCTGGACAGCCTGCCCCACTGCTGTGGATGTTTACCCTTCCAAGTCACCCTGTTTACCCTCCTATCCTCTGAAGCTCCATGAAATACCTGGCATTTCCAAATATAGGGGAGTATGTGACTTCCTCCCCTTCCTTACATGGGGCAACCCTGGGTTCTTAAGCAGTCAATTCTTAAGTTCATGTGCTGTCATATGGGTACAGCATATTGCCCAACCATCCCAGGTCCTGTGGTACTGTCCCAGGATTTTAACAAAGCTGATCTGTGTCCCGACACTGAGTGATGGAAGGCTCATTGGAGCATCCAGAACTCTCTTCTTAACAGTAAGTGTGCAAATTACACAACTCTTCCAAGGCTTCCCCCTTTGCAAAACAACAAAGTAAATCTTTAAAAGGAGACCCCTACCACAGAGACCTCCAGTCTTCTATAGAGAGATTTCCTTTTTGTTCTATAAATTTCTTACCAAAAGTGATTTTTAATCCTTATCATTCAAAGCAAAGTCACCAATATAGCCTACCCTAACCTCTGACCCTTAAGGTAACCTAATGCAAAAAATGTACAACTAAAGCTGGTCATACATGGATAAAAATTTGACCAGTTCTGCAGAGACCAACCAAATTTTGATCCATGCATGTCAACTGTGGCCATACCGAACAACTTCTATTCAATTACACTGTTGGAAAAACTTTATTTTGTTGAGGGGGTGAATAAGGCTCAAGAGGGGAGTATTTTCAATATGAAACCAAGATCCAGAAAACAGGGGCATGACCACAAACTAAATGGAGGAATTATTATTTTATTGAAACTGGAATAGACTTCCAGAAGAGGTAGTGAGACAGTCAACAGTATGCGGCTTCAAACATGCTTAGGACAAACGTAGATCTATACTCTGACAAAAAAAATGCAAAAACATAAATGCAAATTATACAAATAATAATAATGATGAAAATGTCTATGTTTTTGCTGTGCTTCCTATACAAAACTGCTTAGTGGCCATAGTGTATTTTTCTCCAGAAATACCTCAGTCAGGAAGCAAAAACATATTAGGGCCACTAGCTGGCAATACAGAAAAGAGAAAGTATGGCAAATTTCCCCCTTAATAGCATTTATACATAGACCCCTACACTTTTAAGAAAAAACATACACTTTATTTACAATTTGTCCATTTATCATTGTACCAAAATAATATTTCTGTCACAAAAAAATTGCAGATTTGCTTACAAATAGAATAAAGGCTTTTACAAAGATTTTTGGAACAAAAATAAAGGAGCAAAATTTGTCAAAATGCAAATTTCGCAAATTTGTACACTCTGGATGGTTTAAGTGAACTGTGCCTGAAGTCTATTCTGCCCCCTGCCGGTTTGCACTCACACTTACAGGTTTTCCTGGGCAGGGCTGGCCCAAGACATTGTGCTGCCTGGGTCCAAGAATGAAATGCTGCCCACCGAAAGGCCCCCACACCCATTATTTTATATCATGATAATTAAATGTATCAGTCAGATTTTGCACTAAACACATAAGTGTGAACCTAGGTTAAGGGCTAGTGTAGTATATAGACAGGCTAGGGTAGTATATAGACAGGCTAGTGTATATAGACAGGCTAGGATAGTATATAGACAGGGTATATACAGGGCCGGCGCCAGCATAAGGCAGCCCAGGTGGCCGCCCGAGGGTGCCAGGAGAGGGGGGGTACTAAAGCCAGGTATTCTCTCAACAAAAGCTTATGCTGGCGCCGCCCTTGCTCACACATTTTCCTCGCTCTGCGTGTAAGGCTTAATGTATATGGGACGCTTTTTCAACCTCTCCTGAACAATTTTTTGACAGCTAGAAACCGCTTAAAAAAAACAGCTTAAAACGGCCATTTAGCCACATTTTACATGCCGCATTTTACCACGTTCCTGTCTAGAAGCAAAAAGAAACATTTTTTTTTTATATATTTTTTTTTTGGATTTGTATTTTAGCAAAAAGTAAGAAATTTGGGTTTCTTTTGCAAAATTGTTGCTCTTCTTTTGTTTATAGCGGTGATCAGAAATGACGCAAGGGGGATCAAATACCACCAAAAGAAAGCTCTATTTGTGGGAAAAAAAGGACGCTAAGTTTGTTTGGGTACAACGTCACAGGGCCGCGCAATTGTCAGTTAAAGCGATGCAGTGCCAAATCGCAAAAAGTGCTCTGGTCCTAAAGTGTGAAATCCTTCCGGGGCTGAAGTGGTTAAAGAGGAACATAGATAAGATATGGGAAAAACACAATTTTCACCACATGCTGTTGTCTGCAAGGGGGGGGAGGGTGAGGGTGAGACAGACAGACAAAGAGAGAGACAGGCAGAGAAAGAGAGACAGAAAGAGAGAAAAGTAAAGAGAGACGGCAGAAAGAGACAGCCATAGAGAGAGAAAGAGGCGGGCAGAGAGAGAGAGAAAGACAGAAAGAGAGACAGGCAG
>BLSH010086768.1:93190-108661 GCA_018402905.1 Glandirana rugosa
ACGGACAGAGAGAGAGAGAGACAGAGAGAGACAGAGAGAGAGAGAGACAGGCAGAGAGAGAGAGAGACAGGCAGAGAGAGAGAGACAGACAGAGAGAGAGAGACAGACAGAGAGAGAGAGACAGGCAGAGAGAGAGAGAGACAGGCAGAGAGAGAGAGAGAGACAGACAGAGAGAGAGAGACAGGCAGAGAGAGAGAGAGACAAGCAGAGAGAGAGAGACAGGCAGAGAGAGAGAGACAGGCAGAGAGAGAGAGAGACAGGCAGAGAGAGGGAGAGAGAGACAAGCAGAGAGAGAGACAAGCAGAGAGAGAATCCATAGTTAAAGCACACTGCTCTCTCTCTTCTCTTACAGGATGGCTGAAATAGTTAATAACACTTGGTTTTTCATGCATTGTGGGCATTTGGGAGGGTCTCCTGAGGTTATCTTAAAAAAAAAAAAAAACATTCTAACCTCAAATGCTCATAACTGCTGCTAAACTCAGTATGGAAAAGCTGTCAAATGGACATTTTTCGGTTATCAGCTGTCAGTTTCCAGAAGAGGTTCACAACTGCCCTGTGCAGGGGCAGGCATAGATAAGGGGGGGGGGGGGGCTTGGGGTGTTCAACCCCCCTCCCCCGAGCATCCTGCCAAAAATAAAAAAGTGTCTCTGCCCTGTCACCTCTCATGGCGCCAGCACCGCAACAACAAACAGCGGAGCACAGCAGTCAGTATTGCAAGTGAAGTGGATGCAGCAGGTCGGGTGTAAGGCACACTGTCACAGGCACTTTCGTCACGCTGTTATGACCAGGCTGAGCTGGGTTCCCGGTGGACAGATCATAGTCACAGTGGGAGCGGGCGGTGACTATAGTCCCGCCCACTGTGCCAGACTGTCTCTACACTCTGTACTTCCTGTCTTGGGCTTCGGAGGAGAATGGAGTGGAGAATGTGCAAGGAAGCAGTGCTGCTAAGGAGCTGAGCCTCCCTCTTTCCTTTTCAGCTTGCTTGCTGCCTGAGAGACGGTTATCACAGACCACTTCCCACCACTGCTGTGTTGCCATTAAGGTAAGTGAGTCTGTGGCAACTGGCAAAATTATTCACTAATCACTGGATTTGTGGGGTACCATTTTCCACTGCTTGCTTGGTACTGACAGTCCAGCCTGGCTCTGTCAGCAATGTTGTGGTGCTGACTGCAGAGCCAAAGGGCTGAGGGGTTACCAGGCACAACAACATTGCTATCAGAGCCAGGCTGGACTGTTTGCTGCCCTCAGTGCCCTGGCCATTTTTTAATTGTGTTGAAAAGGCAATTATAAGCCTCAGTTCACACTAGGATGTGGTGCAGAAAACCTGCAATGCATCTCCTGCACAAGGCTGTCTTTAAAGTGGGGCAAAAGGGGAAGCTGCCCTGGGTCCAGCCACAGTCATTGTTGTGAGGCCCAAAGCAGCTGCCCCTTGCACGTGCGCTGCCTGTAAAAAGATGGTGGCCAAATACTACTGGGGTGGAGTTGGACTACAGCTGTGCGGCTTGGTTCCCGGCTTGGTGCTCCGTCATCTCTTCCAATTTCCAACCAACCACTGCCTGACCTGCCATCACGTGACCTCCACACCACCCTAACAGCCAATCACTCCACCCCCTAACAACTAGACTTGTGATCAGTGGGGAGGAGAGGTAGGGACGGCTGCTCCCTCCTCTGCACAGTCCATGCTGAAAGTCTGGGACATGTCCTCATTGTCTATGTCACACAGTAAGTAAATGACATGTGTGGTATGTGGGGACACTGACAGCACCTGTTATGGTGAATGGGAAGGACCATTGTGAGTGCTCAGCAGACAATGTACAGGGATAGGAGATCAGACAGTACATGGATGGTCTCTGACCATTTCTTGTAGTACGCCTGCAGCCTCTGACCATTTCTTGTATGCCTGCAGTCTCTGATCATCTCCTGTAATACGTTTGCAGTCTCTGACCATCTCTTGTAGTATTCCTGCAGTCTCTGACCATCTCCTGTAGTATGTTTGCAGTCTCTGACCATCTCTTGTACACCTGCAGTCTCTGACCATCTCCTGTAGTACACCTACAGTCTCTGACCCTCTCCTGTACTATGTCTGCAGTCTCTGACAATCTCCTGTACTATGTCTGCAATCTCTGACCATCTCCTGTAGTACGTCTGCAGTTTCTGACCATCTCCTGTAGTACACCTACAGTCTCTGACCCTCTCCTGTACTATATCTGCAGTCTCTGACCATCTCCTGTACTATGTCTGCAATCTCTGACCATCTCCTTTAGTACGTCTGCAGTTTCTGACCATCTCCTGTAGTACGCCTGCAGTCTCTGACCATCTCTTGTATGCCTGCAGTCTCTGACCATATCTTGTATGTCTGCAGTCTCTGACCATCTCTTATACACCTGAAGACTCTGACCATCTCCTGTAGTACATCTGCAGTCTCTGACCATCTCCTGTAGTACATCTACAGTCTCTGACCCTCTCCTGTTCTATATCTGCAGCCTCTGACCATCTCCTGTAGTACGTCTGCAGTCTCTGACCTTCTCTTGTATACCTGCAGCCTCTGACCATCTCCTGTAGTACGTCTGCAGTCTTTGACCATCTCTTGTACGCTTGCAGTCTCTGACCAACTCACGTAGTATGTCTGGCTGTTAATTATATGCACAACCCTTTGGTGTGTCAGGGGCTGCAGTTTAGGCCCTGAAAACCTCATCAGTTAACCATCACTGGGATGCAGTCTCAAACTAAGCTATACATTAACACAATAAATGGAGTGTATGAGAGTCAGAACAAGTTGTTCTGGTTTAAAGTAGACCTTTCACCATGAAGGCCTCTTTCACACTCACTGCAGTCCCTACTTTCATAGCTGTGTGTGCTCTACTCATTGCTAATAACGCATTCTAGGAGTTTTCTGTCTATTGGTGAGTCCCCCACCTCCCAAGTCCATGGTGTGCAGGCAGTGAGATGATGTGCTGTAACCTCCAGCAACCAATTAGTGAGTGGTAATGATGTACTGTAACCTCCAGCAACCAATCAGTGAGCAGTCATGATGTGAATGGGGGGGGGTGAAGAAAATGTTTGCCCAGGGTCCAAACAATATTAAAGGTGGCCCTGCTCCTGCACCACATTCAAATTGTGCTGCCCTTGCAATCTACAGCGGGGTGTCAGTGAAATCTCAACGATAACCCAAATGCAGTGTGTTTGCCTGCCCCAGATCCGATGATACAAAATGACCATGTGATCCGGTTTCTATGAGTTCCTACAATTGGTGCATGCACGACATTGGTGTAATGCAGTGCAATCTAAGCCCATTCAAAATGAATGGACTCAAATCGCACTGCATTGAATCGCATGTGAATTGCACAGAAATGTGATGCAGTTCCTTTGTGACTCACAGCATGAACCAAGGCTAAGGGTAGTTCACACCTATGCATGCGGTGTGGCCAGCGTTTGCATGGGAATGGGCTGCTGTCCCTGCAGGAAATGCAGGGAAATGGTCCTTGCACCTTTTCTAAAAACACAGCTGCAGCGAAACCACATTTTAAATTAAAAACTGCATTTTAAATTAATTTTAAACTCAAATAAAGAACATGTTATATTCACCTGCTCTGTGCAATAGTTTTGCACAGAGTGGCCATGATCCTCCTCTTCTCTGTGTGCCACAATAGAAAGCTGCTTGCTACTGGGGCACACAGTGTATGCTCGCTCCTGTGCTGCGTGGGTCTATGGAGTCACGCTCTATAGACCCACGCAGCGCTGCTTGGTTGTTCTCCCCCCTCGACACCCCCCCGCTTCACCACTTAGTACCTGCTGCTGAACCCCCCCTAGGACAAAAAAATATCTACCACCCTGGCCCTGTGTACATGAGGCCTAAGAGTACAGTGAAAAGCAGCACATCCACTGGCACTGTGAAGTTCAGGGCTGCCTGCACACATTTCCGTCTGCTCTTCCGGCCCCTCCTCCTCCTCCTGCAGTCAGTTGCAGGAGATGATGGCTGTTAGTTTGTCCCCCTCCAGCCCTTGCTATAATCAATCCCCTGTCACGGACTCCCTCCTCCAGTCCAGCACTGAGCACACAGACAATCGCCGCTGAACTGGAGGTGATTCAGATGACATTGAGCCCGGGAGACCAGGGGGAGGAGCTGAGTTAGAGCAGGGGGCGGGGCTAGCAGGCACAGGAACTTGAATGGCAGAGATGAAGATCCTCAGGGGAAGGTAGGAGGGCAAGGATTAAGTGCCTTTCTACGTGTGATTGTGTGTGCATTTATAATACAGCCCACTGCATGTAAATGTAGGGTGAACACATGGGGGAAAGAGGACAGAGAAGGAGAGATAGAGAAGGGGACATGGGGGGGGGGGGCAGTTAGAGAAGCTGGGGGCCGAGCCCGTTCTGCTGTATGGGCGGTCAGGTGTAAACAGACTTTGCTGTCCGCTTACACCCGACTGCGATCTGATCCGATCCACAGACTAGAGATTACACACACTGCTCCAAAAGATTAGAGGGTCCAATTGGGTCTGCCTAAAAAACAGACAGGCGGATCCAATTGGACTTCTCATGTAAAAGTGCCTAAAGTGCAATGTGATAGATATAGAGAATAATTAATATATGTACATCCAAAGCACTAGTGCAGTAAGTACATTTCATACAAAAAGTCCAATAAAATTGTGTCATGATAAACATGTGCAGATCCACTGCAAACTGTTTACACCAACTTCAGGGTAACATTACACATGACACAAGAAGACACACCATCTGCCACTTTACTCAAAAAGCAACAAGGCAGGTATGATGGCTTTCTCCAAAAAGCGGCCTTTCACCCCTCCGCCCAGTCCAATACCAACCACAGGAAACCCGGTATATGCAAAGAATAAAGCACACATTTTATAAAATCAATTTATTTGGTAAGCAGATGGTATGTACTGTTTTGGTGATGTTATACACTGAAGTCGGTGCAAACAGCTTGCAGTGGATCTGCACAAGTTTATCAGTGCACAATTTTATTGGACTTTTTATATGAAATGTATGTTTTATGCATATTATTTATTGCACTAGCACTTTGGAATGTACATGTATTAATTATTCTTGATATCTATCACATTGCACTTTATTGTGGTTCACACTAGGGTTGCCACATCATCCCTTTAATCCAGGACACATATGAATTACCCAGGTTCTGAGGCCAATTTAATGCAGATGAGGCACCAAGTGAGTTTAATTTTTACCTTAATCGTCCACAGAACCTGTGTCCTGGATTAAAGGGATGATGTGGCAACCCTAGTTCACACTTATATGATGGATGTTTTTTCTTTGAGTCCCACCCTCCTGGCAGAGCTGCTATCTGGGGTCAGGGTGGTGGAAGGATGGTGGGGGGCACCAAAATGCACCTTCGCCTATGTACACAAAAATCCTGGCACTGGCCCTGACTGTATATGTTACAGTGTTCTTTCTTTTAGATTTGTGAGAATTTAGTAGGAATACATGTAAGGAAGCGCTGAACTATTATTTAGAGATTTTGGGTTTTGAGTTGGTGATAAACCAACGGTGTTAGCTGCTTTCTCTGAAAACTGGAGTTTGTGGATATAGCAGCAGGGTACATTTTTTAGTTTGAATATTTTTATTGTGTTTTAAACATAAGTCGGTACAATCATACTTTCTCAGGGCCAAAACTAATATTGCAAAAAACACATGGGATTGCAAATTAATTTACATAGCAATGCACGTTAGTTAGCAGTGTCATTTACATTTCCCATACTGTATATTGTGTAAAGTTTTATGCATAAAAGCCCTCTACAAAATTTGGCAATGTCCCACCCACTATATAATCTTTGAGGAAAGCAATTGTTACCATAATGATAATGCAGTAACACAGAAAAGCAAAAATAAATAAAATGGGCTGAGATCACCCAAAAAGAAGAAGGAATACAAGCAGAGGTCTATGGTCAAGTCTTGTAATTTATCTCTCATTTAGACTATTATCTGTCCCATTGGGTCCAGATCTTTAGATCTTTATGTTCTACCTGAAATATATTGTATTCTTGGATCCCAGATATTTCCAAAGGCTTTCACTTTATCATTCAACATAGCAGTCAGCAATTCATGTCTTTATGGAAATTGTTTTGTGCACAGTCATGTTGGAACAGGAAGGGGCCACCCCCAAACTGTTCCCACAAAGTTGGGAGCATGAAATTGTCCAAAATGTCTTGGTATGCTGACACCTTAAGAGTTCCCTTCACTGGAACTAAGGGGCCAAGCCAAACCCCTGAAACACAACCCCACACCATAACCCCCCCTCCACCAAATGATTTTGACCAGTGCACAAAGCAAGGTCCATAAAGACATGGATGAGCGAGTTTGAGGTGGAAGAACTTGACTGGCCTGAACCTGACAGAACACCTTTGGGATGAATTAGAGCAGAGACTGCGTGCCAGGCCTTTTCATCCACATCAGCGCCTGACCTCACAAATGCGCTTCTAGAAGAATGGTCAAACATTCCCATAGACACTCCTAAACCTTGTGGACAGCCTTCCCAGAAGAGTTGAAGCTGTTATAGCTGCAAATGGTGGGCCAACTCAATATTGAACCCTATGGACTAAGACTGGAATGCCATTAAAATACATGTGTGTGTAAAGGCAGGCACCCCAATACTTTTGGTAATAAGGTGTATCTGTCTATAGACTGATACCTTTGAGTGGACATTTGTCTATCAAGCTTTAGTTCAATCCTCCCAATTACCTTTCAGATTCTCATACTGCATTTTGTCAAGTTCTATTGTCAGGCCCTTGATGGGCCTTGGTGGAAGCAGTACAAGCTAATAAATTCCTCTTTTGGGTTATACAAGGGTAGGTGTCCCAATACTTTTGGTAATGTAGTGTATACACACAACCGTGTATGCTGGGTGCACACAAGTACAAAAACACTCATTGCACCACACGTATTAGGTATCGACATGCACACAAGACTGAGAGGAATAATTCTAGGGCCCTAATTATGATTAAAGAGGAAGTAAACCCTGATGGGTTTTACTTCCTCTTTATTACCCTGCATATTAGCCTATTATGTGTCACTTACCTGGATTCGAAGCAAGTGTTGTCCCCGCTGCAGGCCACATCCATGACTGCCCCTCTTCCTTTTGGGGCGCGGACTCCGGCTCTGTGACTGGCCGGAGTCGTGTGACGTCACTCCCGCGCATGCACATGGGAGATGCCAGTCACGGCACAGTGCTAGTGGAGAAATTGCATGGCGGCCCGTTTCTTCACTGCGCATGTGCCAATGACGCCAGCACATACCAATACAGTGTATCTCCTAAACCATGCAGGTTTAGGAGATATTTACGGAACCTACAGGTAAGCCTTATTATAGGCTTACCTGTAGGTTAAGGTGGTTGTAAAGGGTATACAACCACTTTAAAGGGTTGCCTATGGACAATTTTAGGCATTGTTGTTTCTCTCCATTTCATAGGCCTGCAGAATTTTAAATCTTAACATGTTTGGTATCTATTTACTCGACACAACATCATCTTTTATATTTTACCAAAAATTGTGTATTACATTGAGGTTAATTTACTAAAACCAAATATACTGTGCACTAGAAGTGCACTGCAAGTGCAGTTGCTCTAGATCTGAGGGGAAGCTCTGAAATGAGAGGAGACTCTGCTGATTTCTATCATTCAATCATGTACAAGCAAAATGCAGTTTTTTATATTCCTTGCATGCTCCCCTCAAAACTAGAGCAACTGTACTTGCAGTGCAATTGCAGGTGCACTTGCACCGCACAGACTATTTACCTTTACTAAATCAACCCCATTGTGTTTGTGTGTACTAAAATTCATGTAATTGTATTTTTGTCCTGAAAATTTGCAATTGAAGAATGTCTGAACAAATATTGTGTGATATAAAAAATTGCAACAGCCACTATTTTATTTTCCAAGGCCTCTGCTTTCAGCAAATATGGGGGTTTTAAGTTATTTTCTAGCAGAAAATGCATTTTTTTTTCATGTGTGTGAACATTTTTAAAATCGCCCAGACAGCTAGTGATTAAAGAGCATAAGAAATACTAAATTCTATACTGTCAAAGTATTCTGTATTCTGTATCTTATTGAAATCAAGAAGAAAAAACGTTCAAACAGAAAGTCAAGACACCTCCAGCTACAATAAAAATACAGTAATAAGAAGAGCTTTACTTACCTATCATTGCCACAAGTAGCATCACAGTCATCACTAAAAGCTTCATAGTTGTGTCCGCTCAGTAATCAAATCCAATGATAAGACTACTTCTCAGAAATGAGATTGCAGACGGTTCTTCCAGAAGTAAAGAGACTGAGACTAGAAATCTCTCATTATATACCTTTATCATACGTCACCATTTCACACATTGCATAGACACATACATTTATTGTAGGATGAATTGCGGTGTAAAATAATATAATAGAAAATAAATTTGAATGACAGTTCATAAGTCAGAGAAGAAAAAAACTTCCTTATTGTAATATTGTAAATAAAAGCTTGGCACATCCAACCTAAAGGTATAAAGGTGTTCAGAGGAGTCTAGAGCGCCTGTCATGTGCTTCATATAGACATAGAAGGGTAAAATGACAATACTTTTAGGCTGGGTTCACACTATTGCAAATTGGATGTGGGTTTCATTGCATCTAATTCGCATGTCAGGAGATTGTGACCGGCTCGCTGTGGATTTGGTTCACATATCTCCGGAACGGCTGTGGAGCGAATTGCACAGGAGTCCTGTACATCTTCTGGTCCATTTCAGCTCCGAATTAAGCCAAAAATATGAGCTGCAACCGGACCTGAAACGGTGCAAAGGATGCACCGGACCCCTGCTTTGAGCCGCTCCGTGATGCGGTGTGAACCCAGCCTGAAGTGGTTCTAAGGGCAGAAGGTGATTTACTCTAATGCATTCTTTGCATAAAGGTAGAAAATCTGTGTGTAGGTCCCAATGGGCGGAAACGAATCAGAATTTGTTTGTGTACTGGTTCCCTCTGAAACCCTAAGGATGTGTAATAAAGAAGATTTCATGTGCATTGTACATCAGGGTGCCGCCCTTCTAAAATTTGGTTGCAGTCTTGGCACAGTGGGAGACTGCTTCTTTCCACAGGGAGCTCAGAAGCAGCAGTGGGAGCCAGCTGTTGCCAATCACAGTCACTGAGAAGGGAGCAGGGGCAGGGCCAAGCCGCATTGTGTGTGTCAATGGACACACAGGGCGTGGCTCCGGAGTGAGCTTGCATGAGTGCCCCCATAGCAAGTCACTTGCTATTAAGGCACTCAGAGGGGGAGGGATGATAAATGCCTACATGTATGCTGCATATCATCGGACCGGGGGGTGGAGGCTTTCTACAGGACTTTCTTGTACAAGGATCAACAGTACAACCCCCTTCAGTCTCTGCCAGAAGGGCATGTAACAAGGTGACAATGTTGACATACAGAAACAGAATGTTGTTACCCCTCCACAGAAAGTACCTCTAATAAGCTTCCATGCAGGGGAGGGCTGGCCCAGGGGGTAGGGTGGCAATTGCCCCCCAGGCCACCCTAACTTACATTTAAAATGGCTGATGGCTGCTGTCCGCTCACACTTTTTTTTTCTTGTGGAGGAAGGAAATAGGGCCACCAACTAACTGTAGGCAAAGGGGGCGCGCCCAGGGACCGCCCTACCGTGGATCCCGCTAGGCCCATTGGGTGGGCATGGATGGTGAGCTGATTCGGTGGTTCAATGGGCCACTTGACTGGACTTGCCCCCCAGGCCTACGGCTGCCAGCCCTCCCCTGCTTCCATGACTGGATCAGCATGTATTATTTTAATGTAAACTACAGATTAGTAAAGATTGAAAATGAGTTCAAATTACATTTAAAGATTTTATTATTTTTTTGTAATTTTGTTTGTTTGTACTTTTTTTTACGTTAAAAACCTTTTCTCCACATTTACATGCATGCCTAGCAGTCAGGCAAAGGTGACAGTGCAGTGTTAACTGTCCTTTTATATACAGTTGTGCTCATAAGTTTACATACCCTGGCAGAATTTATGATTTCTTGGCCATTTTTCAGAGGATATGAATGAGAACAGAAAAACATTTTTTTCACTCATGGTTAGTGTTTGCCTGAAGCCATTTATTATCAATCAACTGTGTTTACTCTTTTTAAATCATAATGACAACAGAAACTACCCAAATGACCCTGATCAATAGTTTACATACCCTTGTGATTTTGGCCTGATAACATGCACACAAGTTGACACAAAGGGGTTTGAATGGCTATTAAAGGTAACCATCCTCACCTGTGATCTGTTTGCTTGTAATTAGTGTGTGTGTATAAAAGGTCAATGAGTTTCTGGACTCCTGACAGACCCTTGCATCTTTCATCCAGTGCTGCGCTGACGTTTCTGGATTCCTGAGTCATGGGGAAAGCAAAAGAATTGTCAAAGGATCTGTGGGAAAAGGTAGCTGAACTGTATAAAACAGGAAAGAGATATAAAAAGATATCCAAGGAATATAAGGAAAAAGGGGGGAAAGCCGGTTTCAAGGCCCCCCCTTTCCACATGGGATTGAGGCGGTGGCAGTTTCAAGTCTCCCATAGTAGTTTAATATACTGTAGGTGAGGTCAGGGATAGGCCAGCGAAGTCAGGTGACCCTAGAGAATATTCCAGAAACCGAAAGGTCAGTTTAGGATAGGTCAATTAAGGTCATATGATTAGGGAATATTCTAGAAACTTTGGGGGGACCCCTATAAAAGGGGCACTGGGATTATATTGGGGCCAGTCACCTGAAGGAGTTAACAGGACAGCTCTGAGCTATAATACCCTGTCCTTGTTACCCTTCTGGTGACATGAAGAAGCTACTAAAGCAGCTACTGGAGCGAGCAGGAGCCGAAGATGAAGATTGGCTGAAGAAATGCCTGTCCTTACCATCAGGAAGAGGAGCGATATCAGAAGAGGAGCCCACCTGAGCATCGGAAGAACACGAGGAGCGCGGACCGGAGCAGCAGAGAGGGAACGAAGGCAGCCTGCGAGAGGAGGAAGAAATACATGAGGAAGATGATCCGGCTCCGGTTCAGCGCCTCGACGTCAGAGGGCAGAGAAGCGGCGAAGCTCCATAAAAGAGGAGGCGCATCCAGCGCCGAAGTTACAACCCACCCCAACCTCCAGCTATAGCGAGGGCGGCGGCCAGAATGCCCATTCGGGAAAGGAAGAGAGCGGCTCGGGGCAAGGAGGCAGGCACTGGGCGTTCCAGCGGGAGGAGCTCAAGGAGGGCATTGGACAGAAGGGCAGCGTTTCGTAGGCAATATAGAAGCCAGGAAGAAACAATTTCATTGCCGCCCAGGTCAGGTCAGGTAGAGGCGCCCTATAGAAGCACAGGGAGGAGGACAGTCAACACAGGAAGACTCATGAGAACAGCATCTCAATCATCAGTAGCTGTGCAGGCTATCCCAGTGGTGTGTTCTTCCCAACCGCAGGAGAATGCTTCAACGAAAGAGATTAGGCAGGGTGAGTATAATCACTTGCTAGTGTTATCTGATGTATCAGCATATATAAATAAGTTAATGACAGAAAGGTCTGCTTCATCCCATACTAATTCAGATGTAGATACAAAGGAGGTTGCTGCAGTATGGGACCCTTCTTGTATTGAGAACTTGTTAACCTCTCCAGCTTCCTTTTCATCCCAGTCTAGTGCTACGAATAAGATACTAAATAAGACAGCGAAAGCAGGTAACTGTTGTGATTCTGTGGCTCAGCAAGGAATGTCAGGTATCCCAGCTGTATGTGGTAGAGAAATCATACCTTGTGTTATGTCACCTCTGGGTTTCCATCTTTCCTCTAGCATAAAAGAAAAGATCTGGAGAGGGGAATATATTGATCTATTATCACTGTTACCTTCTTCCAACGATTTTATATATAAATCAGACAAAAAAGATGACAAAACAGAAGAGGAAAGTAGGAGACTCGTGACGAAGTCATTCAGTAATTGGCTTCAATCGTCTTGTATTTATTCAAGTATATTATGCGAAAAATATCCTGAGAAAAGTATGGGATTTTTTTCAACATATTGATATAATCCAGGAGGTTTATCATGGTTTTGGAGGTTACTCCTGGTTTTTATACTATGAGTCATTCAGACAAAAACGAAGTATTTATCCGTCTCTTAAGTGGGGAGTTAAGGACGTAGGTTTGTGGCTTAATTTGTTTTTGCCCCCTAGACAACCAATAATAAGGGTTCCAATATCGTCAGGTACGCCACAATCACAAGCTATAAGAAAGGAGTATGCTTTGCATATAATGACAGTCAGTGTAAGTGGATGAACTCATGCAGATATAGATATGAATGTGCATTCTGCACGGGGGCACATCCTGTAACGAAGTGTTTAAACGAAAACAATCAGGAACTCCATTACAGCAAAACAGAGAGCATACAAATTACAAAAGCCAGAACAACAGTGATCTTGGGAAACATGCTCCCTTGGCTCATGGAGTACCCAGATCAACAGACAGCTTCAATGCTAATTGAGGGGTTTGCTGAAGGTTTCTTGTTACCTAAATTCATGGGAAAAGGTGTAAAATAATAGAAAACTTACCATCAGTAAAAAAGCTGCCAGATGTGGTGGAAGCAAAATGAAATAAGGAGATCATTTTGGATAGAATCTCAGGCCCTTTTGATGCTCCTCCATTCAAAAATCTTCGCATCTCTCCCATTGGTATAGTTCCTAAGAAAGACCCTAATGAATATAGACTAATTCAGCACTTATCTTTCCCATACGGTTCTTCATTAAACGATCAAATAGATCCCTCATTAGCTTCGGTGAAGTATACTTCATTTGAAGAGGCAGTAATAAAGCTGAGATTATTGGGAAGAGGAGCATTAATGGCAAAAGCAGAAGTCGGCTTTCAAGCTGCTTCCTATCCACCCGGAATGTTTTAACTCATTGGGCATCTACTTTAGTAGCAAATATTACGTGGATAAATGCTTACCAATGGGTTGTTCGCTAGCTTGTTATTATTTCGAAAAATTTGCATTTCTAGAACGGGTAATATCAGTAGAAACAGCTTCAAAATTTATGTTACATTACCTGGATGATTTTTTATTTCTAGGTCCTGCAGACTCAGGGGATTGTTTAAAATTACTACACACCTTTTCAGCCACATGCTCTAATTTTGGGATTCCGTTAGCAGAAGAAAAGACAGTTGGGCCTGTACAATGTATTGAGTTTTTACAGATAACCATAGTGTTAGAAGAAGACAGTGCTGAGGACTTGTTTGCACTTTGTTGTGCTTTCCTCGCGCTGAGGACTTGTTTGCACTTTGTTGTAATTTCCTCGCGCTCCCGGAGGAGTTGGCGCCGGGCAGCTCTATTTAAACAGTGTGCACCCTGTAGCAAGTGCTGTCTGTAATACAGCGTTCCAGTGACCTGTGAGCTTGCCTGCCTTGCACCTGTGACCCCTGTGTCTGCTTCTGAGTGACTTCCTGTTCCTGTGACCCCGGCTACCTTTGGACTTTGCTGCTATCTGCCTGCCCTGATCCCGGCCTGCCTATGACGACTCTTCTGCCTAGCCCTCTTGTACCTTTGCTGCCCGCACGTTGCCAAACCTGCCTGCACCTGACTACCCACCTGCTAACTCCTCTTGTACCGCATAAGCCAGCCTGCTGCCAACCCGGACTGTACGACTACTCTTCTACTTGCACAAGCCCAGTGGACTTGCACCTATCATCAAGTGGTCCAGTACAGCCCTCGTGCCCCCCTGTGCTCCTGAGCTCCCTGTCTACACTACCAGGGGTTCACGAACCAGGGCCGCAAGAGAGGTGATCCCCTGCATAAGTCAGACTCATCTGCCAGGTACGTGACAGTAACAGACAGCCATGCCTGAGTCTGGGCAGGGGACCTCTCCTGTGGATGAGCTGTGCACACACCTTACGGGCCTCACCCAGGCTGTTAAGAACTTGCATGAGGAATACAATCACCTGCAAGGGAGATTGCAGGAACTTTCCAGCGCTGCACTAGCCAGTTCCGGCCAATCGGCCCCATGTACTGTAGATGTCTTACCTAATATACCTGAGGTGCCCATGCCCGAGCGGTTTGCAGGAGACCGCAGGAAGTTCCGGGCATTCTGCAATTCCTGTGAACTGTATTTTGCCCTTCAGCCCCGGACCTTCTCGCTGGAAGCCACCAAAGTGGGGTTCGTGATCTCCCTTCTCCAAGAGGAACCCCAGACCTGGGCACACCGCCTTCTGGAGCAAAAGGCACCTGAGGTTTCCAACTTGGGACGGTTCTTCCAAGCGATGGCCCGATTGTATCACCAGGCAGCCACAGTGGAGGCAGCCCTCCACGTCCTCTGACAGGACCACCGGCCGGCAGAGGAGTATGTGTCTGAATTTCGGCGATGGAGCACCGACACTGCCTGGAATGGGGCGGCTTTCAGTCATCAGTTTCGGTTGGGTCTCTCGGAGCCACTCAAAGACGAGCTGGCTCACGTCAAGGTTCCACACACCCTAGACGCCCTGATCGATCTGGCCATCCAGATCGATCGCCGACTCCATCCAGATTGATCGCCGACTGCGGGAACGCAGGGCCGAGAGATCTGCTGGACCGGAACGTTTACCCCGGCGGAGGTCCAGGACCCCAAGTCCAGACCACCTGGGGACCCCTGCCTTTCGAGCGCCATCGCTCGCCTTTAACCCCGGTGGAACGCCAAAGACTCATAGCTCAGAACCTGTGCCTGTATTGTGGAGGTTCCGGGCATCTGGTGAAAGACTGTCCCGCTAAGGCCGGTGTTAGTAGACTGCGCCGAGGGTTAATAGCACTTGGTTGTTATCTCCTCTAACTCATGGAGAAGCAGCTCTATTTAAACTTCCTGCTTCCTGTAGCAAGTGCTGTTCGTTCTATAGCGTGTACCCGCCCTTCCTGAGCAACTTGTGCCTGTTATCTGTTCCTGTCTCCTGTTCCTGTGACCCGGCTTGCCCGACCTTGTCTGAACTCCGCCTGAACCGACCCTTGGCTTGCCTACGACCATCCAATTGTCTGATCCTTCTGTACTTCTGCTGTCAGCCCGTTAACGAACTCTGCCTGTACCCGACCATCCGCCTGCCTGCTCCTTTTGTCCTTCCTAGCCTGCCTGTTGCCGACCCGGACTGTACGACCACTCTTCTGTCTTGCACGAGTCCCAGTGGACCTACACGCACCACCAAGTGTTCCTGTCCAACCCTCGTGCCCCCCTGCGCTCCTGAACTCCCTGTTTGCTCTATTAGGGGTTCTCGAACCAGGGCCGCAAGAGAGGTTACCCCTGCAGAAGTCAGACTCATCCGCCAGGTACGTGACAGCAACGAACAGCCCCCAGATTGACTGGACAACAGGCAAAGTGGCATTCTCCTCCTCCTATTGCTCCCAGCACTGCCTGTCTCAGCAGCCGGAGGACCCCTCAGCCTTGCTCAGCCTGGATCTAGATGTCGATCCAGAATCCCGTGCGGTAGTCCCTGCACCCTACCATGAGTACCTAGACGT
>BLSH010086768.1:108968-135139 GCA_018402905.1 Glandirana rugosa
AAAGGGACTGGGGAATCTCTGCCCCCCCCCCCCCCCTCCCCTGATATTTCACCAAAGCCCCCCAGCAGGGCTCGTAAAAAAAATTGTAAAAAAAATAATAAAATATAATATTGTAAAAAATAATAAAAAAACAAGATGTTAAAAATAAAAATAAACTACTGGCACCTATCTATTGTGGGGCGCACCCTAATGCAATAAGCTACGCACACCTTTGGGTGTACCGTTTTAGGAGCATGGCTTCTGGCAGGAGTTTACAGTGTGTGCGGTCAGTGGATGAAGAGCGGACTTCTGAGCTTGAGCACCCGGCTGGTATAGAGGAGGTGAAGGAGGATACGGGTTGCTTGTGAGCAATTATACTATATATTATATACACTGCAGTGCTACACTCTATACCCTGTGCTATATATTACATACACCTGACGTCTGCACTATATTACATATAGACATGTGCAGTTTGTTTCGTTCTGAATTAATATCTGGACAAACTTTTCGTCATTCGGAGATTCGAATATACCAGAATACCTGAATTACAGTATAAACAAAGTTTACGGAATGCACTGAATAATGAAAGGAAATTCGTCCGAGTTTCCGAAAATTCAAATCGAAATTCAAATCAAATTACATCGAATTCCATTTGGATTCGAACTGTAAACATATTTGTGAAAGCAAAGACTGTGGGGTCAATTCACTAAGCTTTACTGCATGTGGTAAGGGTATCATGTTACTCGTTTGCATAATTTATCACATGCAGTAAATAAAGTCTGATTCATTTAAAAAAACGAAAAAAACTATTTTGAGTTAAACGAAAAAAAAAAAATTGTTGGTAACTATCTGTTGAGTCCAATTCACAAACGAGAGAGAAACTAAAGAAAGGTGCGATATTTAACACCACCCTTTTGCAGTACCAGAAAGAGGGGGCTATTCAAACCCTCAGAAAGGGGCATTCCACCCACGAGAGCCTAATTCAACCCACAGAACACCCACAGGAAGGGGTAACCATTCCCCCCCACAGAAAGAGGTGCAATGCCACCCTAGGAGGGGGGTCTGATTCCACCCACAGAGGACCCAAATAAAGTTGACACTATTCCACCAGCAGTGGGCACAAAGAAATGTGGCACTATACATCCCAAGTATACAATTTTTTTTTTTTTTTTTATTAAATCAAAAAGGCATGAGGTGCAGTGCAAATTAAATGCGAACATCGGCTAAAATTTAACATCATGAAAAATACATTTTTTTAAAGTAAACGTTTACAAAAGTGCAACAACGCAGTACAGTGCCTTGTAAAAGTATTCATACCCCTTGAAATTTTCCACATTTTGTCATCTTACAACCAAAAACATAAATGTATTTTATTGGGATTTTATGTGATAGACCAACACAAAGTGGCACAGAATTGGAAGGAAAATGATAAATGTTTTTCAAAATGTTTTACAAATAAATATGTGAAAAGTGTGGGGTACATTTGTATTCAGCCCCCCTGAGTAGTGTTGAGCGAACCCGGACTGTAACGTTCCGTACCGAACTTTCGGGTGTCTGGGACCCGGACCCGAACATGGACGTTTCAAAAAACGTTCAGGTTCGGGTTCTGGGTTCTGGTAGTTTATCACGCATGTTGAATAGCTGAAGGGCAGCCAATCAACAAGCGTTTCACTGGTTTGCCCTTAGAAGCCATCACAGCCATGCCTACTAAAGCTGGAGTCACAGTGCAGCAGGGGAAGTTGCCGGCATTTTTGTCAGGGAGAGATTGCAGACATTTTAACATCTGATCCTGCATCCTGAGATTACTACTGCTGTTGCTTTGAGTGACAGATTTGCAGATTGCAGATTAAACTCTGCATAAAACAACGATCTCTACGATCGTACACAATGATCAGATTGTTGGAGTAATTTGAGATTTCAAATACTGCTGCTTTGAGTGACAGATTGCAGATCAAACCCTGCCTAACACAACGATCAGATTGTGGGAGTAATTTGAGATTTCACATATTGCTGCTTTGAGCGATCTGACTGCACTAGGTAGAGGCTTCTGCTTAGAGGGACAGTGTTAGCAGACTGCGCCGAGGGTTAATAGCACTTGGTTGTTATCTCCTCTAACTCATGGAGAAGCAGCTCTATTTAAACTTCCTGCTTCCTGTAGCAAGTGCTGTTCGTTCTATAGCGCGTACCCGCCCTTCCTGAGCAACTTGTGCCTGTTATCTGTTCCTGTCTCCTGTTCCTGTGACCCGGCTTGCCCGACCTTGTCTGAACTCCGCCTGAACCAACCCTTGGCTTGCCTACGACCATCCGATTGTCTGATCCTTCTGCACTTCTGCTGTCAGCCCGTTAACGAACTCTGCCTGTACCCGACCATCCGCCTGCCTGCTCCTTTTGTCCTTCCTAGCCTGCCTGTTGCCGACCCGGACTGTACGACCACTCTTCTGTCTTGCACGAGTCCCAGTGGACCTACACGCACCACCAAGTGTTCCTGTCCAACCCTCGTGCCCCCCTGCGCTCCTGAACTCCCTGTTTGCTCTATTAGGGGTTCTCGAACCAGGGCCGCAAGAGAGCTTACCCCTGCAGAAGTCAGACTCATCCGCCAGGTACGTGACAGCCGGCAAGCGGCCCACCAGTAGCTTGGAGGGACTCCTGTATCTGCCTAGTGACAAGGCTCATCTTGTGCTCCCTGTTACCCTGCAGCTGCCCAGCGGGACTGTTCCGGTGTAGGCCATCCTGGACTCTGGGGCGTGCAGCTGTTTTATCGACATTACCTTTGCAGCGCACCACCAGGTACCCCTTCAACCTAAGGAGCATCCTATGGTCGTTCGACTAGCCGATGCGTCCACCATAAAATCAGGCACGGTCACCCAGGAGACCATTCCAGTGTTTACCCAGGCCAAGGAAGGGCATGCCGAGTTCCTGTTGCTGGACGACATCGCGTCCCCTCTGTATCCAGTCATCCTGGGTCTTCCTTGGCTCCGGGCTCATAACCCCCAGGTCAACTGGGCAACAGGGGACATAACCTTTTCCTCTGCCTACTGTCTGCACCACTGCCTATCGCAGTCTCAGCCCTCAGTCGTACTCAGCTTGGACTCAGACGTCGATCAGGAAGCCTGCCTGGTCGTCCTTGCACCTTACCATGAATTCTTGGACGTCTTCATCAAGAAGGGAGCTGACGTCCTCTCCCCGCACCATTCGTACGACTGCCCAATTGACCTCCTACCAGGGGCCGAAGTTCCATTTGGGCGGATTTTTCCTCTATCCGAAGGGGAACTGGTTGCCCTCAAGGCATACTTAGATGAAAACCTAAAAAAGGGTTTCATTAGACCATCCCCCTCACCAGCAGGAGCCGGGATCTTCTTTGTGGAGAAGAAGGACCATTCCCTCCGGCCCTGTATAGACTATCGGGAACTCAATCAGATTAATATCAAGAACCGATACCCGCTACCATTGGTCCCCGAGCTCTTCCAGAGGTTAGGAACTGCCTCTGTCTTCACCAAGTTGGATCTACGGGGGGCCTATAACCTTATCCGCATCCACGAAGGGGACGAGTGGAAAACCGCCTTCCACACGCTGTTTGGGCATTACGAATACCTCGCCCTATACCTCGACTATGCAACGCCCCTGCAACGTTCCAGCATTTAGCGAACAATATTTTCCGGGATAGTTTTATGAGAGGTATGTGTACCTTAGGCAGCGCGTGTCCTCTGGTGTGAGATGTAATAACCTATGTGCGAGCTGCTGTTGTGGCCCAATTGTTTTGGGGGGTAACGTGATATGTGTGAACAATTTGTGCTTTGTGTTCAAACAGCGCTTGCAATGCGTGATCTATTGGAATTTTTCCTATTGCTAGTTTGCAATCATACATAAAATACGTGAAAATACTGCATACATTAAAATTACTGCATACACATTAAAAACGATGGTTGCTGCTGTAGCCCAATTGCTGCAGCAAATCTTAACTGTGTCTGAGTGAATGAAATAAACTTACATTGAATTCGCAGTTTCAATAAATGAATATACAATTTCACATAAATACAATAAATACTGTAGAAATGTGGGTAAAATATAGTAAAATAATATATAGTCCAAATAGAAGTGCTGTGCTCTGTGCAAAAACGTTTTTTATGTGCAAGTCCAAAAATACAAAGTGACTGAGTGCTGATTCAGTTCCAGTCTATCTCTGCTTTCTTTCCTTATGCGTGGGATAATTCTTTATACTTTAAAGTGCTCGTGCTGTATTTCGGTGCTGAGTGATTATAAAAATAGCTCAGGGTATAATGCCCTGCTTACCAGAATCCTTTGACTCTCCCACCGTACGGTGTGGAGAAGTCAGAACGCGCTTTAGGTCTACAATCCGACCTATGGATGTGGTTGTCCTCTCCTTTGTCGCGCTCCCTTCTGCAGAATCCTTTGACTCTCCCACCGTACGGTGTGGAGAAGTCAGAACGCGCTTTAGGTCTACAATCCGACCTATGGATGTGGTTGTCCTCTCCTTTGTCGCGCTCCCTTCCGCTCCAAACTCCCTTCCGCGGGCGTGGCCACAGCGCTGATACTACAGTCACGTGACAGATGCTCAGCAAGGATTTTCCGGGACTTCTTGGACCAGTTTGTGGTCGTCTATTTAGATGACATACTGAATTTTTCATTGTCATTGGAGGATCATCGCAGGCATGTGAAAAGTGTGCTCACCCTTCTCAGGACACACGGCCTCTATGCCAAGGCAGAGAAATGCGCCTTTGAGTGCACCAACATTTCATTCCTGGGATTCAACCTCTCAATGACTGGAATTACCATGAACCCACAGACGGTCTCGGCCATCATGAATTGGCCAGCTCCCGTGGACAAAAAGGGGGTTCAGCGATTTATTGGGTTCGCAAACTTCTACCGGAAGTTCATTAGGGGGTTCTCACCAGTCATCACCCCAATAACCCAACTCACTAAGCCGGATTCACGCTTCCGCTGGACTCCTGAGGCCCAAGAAGCCTTCATCCAACTTAAGACTGTTCACGTCTACTCCTATCCTCAAGCACCCGGACCCAGCCCTGCCATACATCATAGAAGTGGACGCGTCTGAAACAGCAGTGGGAGTAGTCCTTTCACAGAGATGAGGTCCAAAAGCCTCGCTACATCCCATTGCCTTCCTTTCCCGGAAACTCTCACCCCCGGAGAGAAATTATGACGTAGGCGATAGGGAACTGCTGGCAATCAAGTCGGCTCTGAAAGAGTGGCGGTATCTTCTGGAGGGAGCTTCACAACCTTTTTCTGGTTTTTACTGACCACAAAAACCTGGAGTATCTGCCAAAAGACGTAGACCCTGGCAAGCCAGGTGGGCACTGTTCTTCTCCCGGTTCCAGCTACATGTTACTTATAGACCTGGAGCTAAGAACGTTAAGCTGGATGCATTGTCACAGATGTTCCATGTCTCGGAAGACACGTCACCACCAGATGCCATCCTCCCAGCCCACAGTTTTGCGCTCCCTCAGGAAGACCTTCTGTCTCAAATCAGAAGATCCTGTACCCATCTCGCCGAACCACCAGACCCTCGACTTACCCTGAAAGATGGGTTGTGGTGGCTCGAGAACAGACTATATGTGCCACAGGAACTCCGGCAAGTAATCCTTGGACTCTGTCATGACACTAAAATGGCAGGTCAAACAACGGAGGAACTCACATGCTCATTCTGGTGGCCTCGGCTGAAGGAGGATTACCAGAGCTATGTGGCATCAAGCCCTATCTGCGCCAGAAACAAGTCAGAGAAGTCCAAAGCTTGGGGGCTGCTTAACCCATTGCCCATCATGGAGTGACCATGGTCGAAAATCGCAATGGACTTCATAGTTGAATTACCTTCTTCAGCAGGATTCAACACCATTTTGGTGGTGGTGGACCGTCTTACGAAAATGGCGCATTTTTTACCAATGAAAGGCACCCCTTCAGTGGCCGAGACTGCAGAAGTCTTTATAAGAGAAGTGGTCCGCTTACACGGGGTCCCCGTCAATATCGTGTCTGACCGAGGGGTACAATTCACCTCTCATTTTTGGAAGTCCCTGTGTACCACCTTGGGAGTGGGGTTGGCCTTCTCCTCGGCCTACCATCCACAATCTAATGGTCAGACGGAGAGGACCAATCAGACTCTCGAACAATACCTGCGGTGCTATTCCTCCTACTCCCAGGACGACTGGGTTTCACTTCTTCCAGTAGCCGAGTTTGCATACAATAATACGGTCCACTCTGCTACCAAGCAGTCGCCCTTCTGAGCAAACTTCGGCTACCACCTGTCCTTCCTACTGGACTTAGCAATGGAAAGCACCATACCCACAGTCTTTGATATGACTCAATTCCTTGACAAAAACAATAAGCTTCTCCAGGAGACCCTTGCCCAAGCCCAAGCCACCAGTAAGAGGAACTTTGATAAAGGGAAGAGAGGGAAGTTGGATCTACTAATTGGCCAGCAAGTCTGGCTGTCTACAAAGAATTTAAAACTTTCCTGCCCTTCTAAAAAACTGGGGCCCAGGTACATAGGGCCTTTTCCTGTCAAAAGGAGAATCAGCAAAGTGGCATATGAGCTGGTACTGCCTCCATCCACGTGAATCCATCCGGTGTTTCATGTCACTCTGCTTAAACAGGTGACCCAGGATCCCTTTCCAGAACAGAGAACAGCTCCACCCGGGCCAGTTCTAGTGGACGGAGAAGAGGAGTTTGAGTTGGAGGCTGTCCTGGCCTGCAGGAAGAGGGGATGCTCAATCCAGTTCTTGGTTAAGTGGAAGGGGTATGGCCCAGAGGAGAACTCATGGAAACCCGAGGATAGCATCCACGCCAAAGAGCTTATTGAGGAATTTTGGAAGAAACACCCAGAACTGAGAGCCCGTTTGATCACAACCTGTGGAGTGAGCGGGGCATTGCCTACCTTTCTGATGTCTATAGTGGGCGCACACTTAAGTCATTTCAGCAACTTAAGGAGGAATTTGGGATTCCCAACTATATGCACTATAGGTACCTCCAGCTCAGACACGCTCTCCGGGCTCAGTTTGGGGACTCTGTCTCAGATTTGGAACAGGCACCGGTGCTTGAGATAATACTCGGTACGGATTCCACAACATTGATCTCTCTATTCTATAATAGCCTTCTTCTTCCCCCGGCAGCGGTGCTGGCGTACCACCTGAGGGATCAGTGGGCTCGGGATGTGGGGGAGCTGGAGGATGAGGAATGGGAGGAGGCATTAGAGTCTGGCAAGAAACCGTCCCCTAGGATCTCCAATCGCCTCACCCAACTTTACATACTCCACAGAACCCACCTTACCCCTTTGCGTATGGTAAAATATAGAGAGGCATACAGTCCTCTCTGTCCCAGATGTGGCAATCCTAACAGCAATTTCTTTCATCTAATATGGTGGTGCCCTGGGATCCAGGGTTACTGGGAGCAGGTAGTGAAATTTATTCATAATGAAATGGGATCCCCCTTGATGCTTTGCCCGAAACAATGTATTCCCAGACCCTGACCACGACAAGTTACACCATATGTTCCTACAAGAATCCCTATTTACAGCAAGACTACTTATTGCCCGCAGATGACTGAGTGCAATGCCTCCCACTCTGAATGAGTGGAAGGTGGCAGTCACTGCCCTATAAAAAGAGATCTACAAACATAGGGGGTGTCCGGCCAAATCCGATAAAATTTGGGGCACGTGGCTGGAATTGGCTGATACCTGCAGTGACCCAGTAGAAGGTAATGGTTAAATGTATACGATATAAGGAACAGGGCCAGTTCCTTTATGACCAATCTGTTAGATTAAGCACGGTAGTGCCCTGTTTTGACTTTTCTTTTTTTTTTTTTTTTTTTTTTTATATTCAACAGTGTTTATTAAGTTTTCACATTTACAAAGGAGCATTGTAAGATACACGTTTGTCAACAGTGGTTACATATACAATGGCATCTATCCTGTATAGGTATTTCAGCCTATGTGAGATGGTACATTGGAATATACAACATACACAACCTTCCATGTCAATGACGGTCTTTCCTACTTGTTTACACATCTTGTATATGGTTCAGCAGTCAGCATTCAGAGACAACAATGTGAGAGCATATCCATATCATCCACATGTCTTGGCCACTTGCAGCCAGCGGTCCCATATCTTATTGTATTTTCCAGGGCAACCCCTATTAATGTATATTACCTTCTTGTACGGTAGCGTATTGTTAACCCCAGAAAGCCATTCATTGAACCTCGTGGTGTTTGTTTCATCCAATTACGTGCTATCGCCTTCCTGGCTATAAAAAGGGTCTCTTGTAAAAAGATTTTCGTGAATTTGTCTATGTCAGTGTCTGTGTAAAGACCCAAGAGACATTGCCTCGGGTCCAGGGTCAGTGGGGAGCCCATGGTGTCGTGCAAAAAGTCCACAATCTGCTTCCAATATATTTGCATGTGTGAGCATGCCCATATAAGGTGAAAAAAGGTACCAACTTCCTAGGTGCACATCCGACAGTATATAGAGTGGTTTCCAAGCATCCTGGCTGTCCTCAAAGGAGTGAGATAGGCCTGGTGAATGATATACATTTGAGTCAATCTGTCTGAGAGTTTGGGGGACACTACCTTACAATTTTCCAGGGCCTCCTCCCAGTCCTCATCCTCAATCGTCCCAACCTCCCGATCCCATCTTGATTTTAGTCTATAGGCCAGACTAAAGAGTAAATGTTAAACATTCCAATCCATCAACGAGAGTCATCAGGATAGCTGGGAACCTGAGTGGAGTTCATTCATCCCCAGCACCCTCACCGGAGGAGATTTTCAGTCAATGCCCTGAGGGGTATTTCCCAATAAGGGTGACCAACAGTAGCCATAATATTAGTCTTTAACAGTGGATTGTACTTTCCATGTTGCAGGTGGGACAGGCCCAGTCGGCTATGAAGTGGGCTCTATCGAAGCGGTGTTCGGTTAATCCGGGGAACGTTTGGGCGCCTCCTTACTTCCCTCTCTGCGCTCCAGCCATAAGATCACAGCCTCCGGTTCCTCAAAGAAAAGGACCCGATCGTCTCCCTCAACTCTGAGACGTGCAGGGTAAAGCATTGAATACTTGAATACACCACAGCCACTATGTCTCGAGCTGTATGAACCAAGTAATTGGTAATCACCACAAACTTCATATGAAAACTTCACTCGAAAGACTTAAGATAAAAATGCATCAATGTCAAGATATCACTTAAAAAAACAACCAAAATAACACAAATCCCTATGTTGGCCCCCTGCCACTTGACCATCATTGCCCTTATGCATTTTCCTCTACTTAACAGGTCATGAGGTTCCACAATGCACCATTGGAAGGCTGAGGAGGGAAATTCAGTGGTGCTGTGGGGAGCTACAGGACATCCAGAGGGCAGCGCAGGAACTCCAATGGCGATTGACAGATGTTGGGGACATGAATGCCAAATTTTAAGTCTTTGTGCAATTGGGCTGGTTTTGGTGGACCCCATTTTAGGGCCTGTTGCCAGTTTTAAATGGCCTCATGAAAAAGAGTGAAAACGTACTCTATCTCATCAGGGGTTGTCAAGTGTCAGCTTTCTGGGTGGGCAGATCCCCCTTCCTCCAAACTGGAGTTTCTTGGAGAAAGGGGTGTTGCATCTGCAAAACGTGTGAGTTGATCCCATCAGGGGTTCAGAGCTGACTGTGAGCACGGCTCTGAGATAAGGCTGGGGTTGGCGCTCCACACAGTCCTAGCCCCCCCCCCCTCCCCGCAGCACCTCCGGTACACATCATAGGCCAGGAGGCCTAGCTTCACCAGGCCGTTACTGAGCATAAGTCATGCAGGAGGAGTAGGTCTCAGCAATGCAGGGGAGGGGTGGGGGCCCACAGCACGGCCATCCTCAAACCCTAATAGAACCGCTGGGGCATCTCCCAGCCCCCCGGCTCGAGGGGTGCAAACAGATCCATCAAACGTGTACCCAGGAAAAAATGGGATTCGGAGCATAAGCAAAAAGAGTTAACCACTTAAGGACCGAAAGGATTTCCAGCTTTAGGACCGGAGCCCTTTTTGCGATTCGGCGCTGCGTCGCTTTAACTGACAATTGCGCGGTCGTGCGACGTTGTACCCAAACGAAATTTGCGTCCTTTTTTGCCCACAAATAGAGCTTTCTTTTGGTGGTATTTGATCACCTCTGCGTCATTTCTGATTGCCGCTATAAACAAAAGAAGAGCAACAATTTTGCAAAAAAACCCAAATTTCTTACTTTTTCCTAAAATACAAATCCAAAAAAAAAATACAAAAAAACATTTTTTTTCACCTTTTTTGGCCGATTTATATTCTTCCTCATATTTGCGATAAAAAAAATCGCAATCGGCTTTATTGCTTGGTTTGCGCAAAAGTGATCGCGTTTACGGATGATGAGAATTCATTTTTGGGGTTTTTATTTTTTTTTATTTTTTACTAATAATGGCGGCGATCTGCGATTTTTTGCGGTACTGCCATATTCAGCGGACATGTCGGTACCTTTTGACACTTTTTTGGGACCATTGGCATTTATACAGCGATCAGTGCTATAAAAATGCACTGATTACTGTGTAAATGCCATTGGCAGTGAAGGGGTTAACCTCCAGGGGGCGCTCTAAGGGTTAACTATGTTCCCTGGGCGTGTTCTAACTGTATGGGGACTGCCCTAACAGGGGAAGGGAAGTGGTCACAGCCTTCACCTACAGGAAGGCTGTGATCACAGCCCTTCCCCCTCACACAGAGCGGAGGTCCGTGTTTACATACACGGACCTCCGCTCCTTCGCTCCGGGGGGGCCATCGCGGGTAGCCGGCGGCAATCGAAGCCGCCGCACCCGCTCCCTGGCCCTCCCCGAACACAGTGAGCGTGCGGGCGCGCCTCCGGCGGCGCGCGCGCGCTCACTAAACTCGTTCCCGCAGCCACCGTCGTATGACGGCGATTTGCGGGAACAAGCCACTTTGCCGCCGTCAGATGCCGATCGGCGGTCGGCAAGTGGTTAAACAAGATAAGGCAGGCTGTTCACTTACAGGTCCTGGTTCAGCGGGCAGGCGGAAGAGAGTCAAGCCAGGTGAAGGCCTCTCCTGGAGTGTTGAAGAATCGGACCATCTCTCCATCCTGGATGCACAGGTGGGCCGGGAACAGAACACTGTAGCGGATATTGTGGGCCCTTAGGGCCACCTTCACTTGATTAAAGGATTTCCTCAGTTTTTGCATCTCCACCGAATAATCAGGGAAAATTTGTATCCTGCTGTTCTGGAAACGCAGTTCTCCCAGGGCTCTGGATGCTCTTAGGGTCTTGTCGCGGCCCCGAAAGTTCAGCAGGCAGAGAATAAAGGTCAGTGGAGGGGTCCCTGGGGGTCCAGATTTCAGTGGAATCCGATGGGCTCTTTCCACTATGAAGTGGGGGGACAAGCGTGCGTCCAGTAGGAGATCTCTCAGCAGGCCCTCCACATCCCCCTCAGGCAGACCAATAATTCAGAGGTTGTTCCTCCTGTTCCTGTTCTTGGCGTCCTCTGCCCTGTACTCCAACGCCCTGACTTTGGTCTGAAGGCTGCGAATGGAGACCGCGTAGTCCGCTATGGCATCTTCAGCCGTCCCAAGTCTTTGCTCTGCTTCAGAGATTCTGGAGCGCAGCTTGTCCTGGTCCTGGCAGATCACACTGACCTCTAGCTGAACTGCCTCTAGCCTGGACGTGAGAGCGGACTGACAAGTGGCAATGGCCCCCACCACCTCCACCAACCACGGCGGGCATGGGTCCCCCTCATCCATGAGGCTTGTCTGTGACGCCTTGCACGTGTTGCGCACCGAGTGGGTCTCCACACGCAGGCGGGGATCATGGAGGCTCCTCAGGGACTGCAGGGAATCAAAGCTTTTTCCCCCTACCTCGTGGGCGACGAGGTAGGGGGAAAAAGCTTTGAGGTCCGAGGTTCTACACCACATCAGGCAGTAAGGAGCGGGGTAATCAGGGTTCATCAAGTGCTGGTAACGGGCAAGATCTGCAACACCCGACAGAGCCCCGAGGAAGTGCGGCCTCTCACGTCGCCATCTTGGACATGCCCTCCTGTTTTCCCGATTATTGTGCTCTCTCCAGCCAGTATCTTGTCCCTTGCATACCTGCTGCTGTCCATATCTTCGCTACCAGTCCTTACTGAACCTTGGTTTGTTCATCGACTATGCTTTTGTCAGATCCCATCCAGCTCCTACTTGTTACTGACCTTTGGCTTGTTTACTGATTACACCTCTGCTCAATCCCTGCTTGCTGTATCTGCTATTGGACCCTGGTTTGCTCAGCTTCTGGTGAGGTGATCCTGAGGACTGCAGCCGGGTACTAACATGCAGCAAAACCCATCACAAACATCAGGAGCTCTGGTGATTACCAGTTAGTGTTTAGACCCCCGCACCTCAGATAAGCCCATGTCATCCGCTTGGGGGATCTGCTTGTACATTTCTAGCTGTCTACCTGTGAACCTCTCTTCTGCTACAGCCACTGGCTTCCAAACCTGACCCTCAGACTGTGACACCTTTTTCTCCATGGCCTCTATATGTGGCCCTTGGGTTCCCTTTATCTGGCCCTTAGGGCACTATTTCTTTCAATGATATTAAGCATTATCCCTCCTAATGACACCAACAATGGGGTGGTATTCCTCCCACTGATACCAAAAGGACACTATTCCTTCCACTGACAAAGATGATATACTATTCATTCCACTTACAATAATGATGGAGCATTATTCATAGAGGAATCAGGCTGAACTCAGATGATGTTAAAGCATCCAGTGAATTTAATGAGCAAGCAAACAGGTCAAGCAGCACATACAGGAAAATTCCTGCTAGGGGCTATAACCCTTGGTTTTATTACAGTGAGGAGTAGAGGCAAGCTCTTGGGCTTCAGCACCTGGAGTCATAGGATGGAGAAGCGAAGGGGCTCTGAGGATGATTTGGAGTGGTGGCAGTTACTCAGTTCATCTAACTATATAGGGCAGGGACAGGGCCGTCTTTACCGCAGGGCAAAAGGGGCAGCTGCCCAGGGCCCTGTCATTGTTTAGGGACCCAAAACAGAGCTGCCCCTTAAGCCCGAGCGCTGCCCGTAAATGGTGAAAATCAGAGACCTCCATCAGCGGCCACAGACAGACCCGTCACCCACGTTACTGGCGCTGCATCCAGCCATCCACCGCACCGGCACCAGTCTGACACACAATGGCACCGGTCACCAGCAATCTCATCAGTGGATTCAGCGCACAGTGCGGACGTAACTTGAGTGGGCGGGCGGGGCCTTGAGCTCCACTGACACTCTGACCCCGCCCCTTGCTTTGCGTGCTGCCTGCCTCCGGATGATCGGGCTGGAGCCTCGGAGGAGTGAGGACCGCCACCACATAGTTATGGAGAACAGCTGCTGGGCCGGCCGTTGTCACTGCCAGAGCGGAGTGGCTGGCTGGCTGCCTAGGCAGATTACACACAGCCAGCCGCAGCACTGGTGTGGTGAAGTTGATTGAAACCTTGCTGGGCGCCCGCTAATCAGAGCTGAGCTGGCCAGGAGGAGGACCAGTCACCAGACCACCAGGTAGGTCTTTCTCCTCCCTTGGTTCCCGAGCCCCACTCTGCACTTCCCATGATATATGTTTTTAAAATGTTTCACCTGCACCTGTGCCTGACCAGTCCAGGTTGTGTGACCGTACAGAGCAGTGTGACAGTGCACGCAGCATGGGCCAGGCCACCAGACCACACCATGGCCTGGTCCGTCCATGCCATGCATGCTGGCCTCGTTTATATTACATGTATGCGTGTTTGCACAGGCACAGCAGCCCATTCAGTTGAATGGGCTGCTTCCCGCAGAATAAATATGCATGCTGCATTTTAAAAATGCAGTGGCCTTTAAATCCATTCTGCTTTTGCACCATGCAATTTACCCTACAGTTCCTGCACTGGCACACTTGCTGTGTTTTTAGGTGTGTGAGACACGCTTTCAAAGCGGAGTTCCACCCTTTCCTTATGTTTATTAAAAGTCAGCAGCTAGAAAAAGTGTAGCTGCTGACTTTTAATAAACAGACACTCACCTGTCTCCTGGCCGGGCACACACTGCGCTTTGTGATTGGTCCCGAAGTCTTCTACACTGTGTCCCAGAAGACTTCGGGAGGGAGGGGGTAAGAGACCTTCCACTTCCGATCACCTAAGGCGACCGAAGCGGAAGTACCCGAAAAAATTGGGTATCCCCACCCTCCCTCCTCCCCAAAAGCTCAGTTTCAGCATCCGGAGCTGGGGAGGAAGACTAAAAGCTCTGCTTTAAAAACAGTGCATTTGCGTGTGCAGGAACTGCAGGTGGGTCACATGGTGCAAAAGCAGGATGCGATTTCAAGGCCATTGCATTTTTAAAATGCAGCATGCATCTTTATTCTGCGTGAAGCGCAGGCATTGCAGCCCATTCAAATGAATGGGCTGCTGTGCCTGTGCAAATGTGGGCCTCCAACCCACATACATGTGAAATAGGCCTAAAGCAGTACTGCAGGTTTGAGTCATAATTAGGGTTGCACCGATACCAATTCTAGTATTGGTATCGGTGCCGATACTGAGCATTTGCACGACTACAAATGTTCCAATACTTGATCCGATACCTGGACAGTCAGGGATGACCGTTGCGGCGGTGGGGCAGATTCTCCCTCCCAAGGCTGTCAGCTGCTGATTGTAACTGTCCCCATCGCTGCACCGATCGTCTCTGAAACGGGGTGAAGAGCAAAATTGCATTGGGGGGCCCCAAGAAAATGTTTGCCCAGGGTCCAAACCATATTAAAGACGGCCCTGGGCAGGGATATGCAATTACCCAGCTGACCTCCAGCTGTTGCATAACTACAAGTCCCATCATGCCTCTGGGTGTCATGCTTGTATCATGCTTGTGGCTGCCAGATTCTTGCTATGCCTCATGGGACTTGTAGTTCTACAACAGCTGGAGGTCCGCTAATTGCATATCCCTGGTATAGGGGATTATTCCTCCAACTGACATCAATGATAGGACAGTATTTCTTCCAATGACACTAACAGTGAGGTGCTACCCCAACCCCCCTTTCCACTGACACCAGTGATGGGGCACTGTTCCTCACACTGATACCAATGATGGGGCACTATTCCTTCCACTGATACCAATGATAGAATGATAGGGCATTAATCCTCCTCCTACTGATCACAGATGCTATTTCAAAATGATCCGACATGTCCTCTGCAATATCGCAGTACCACTAAAAATCGCCGCCATTACTAGTAAAAAATTAAAAAAAATAAAAACCCCAGAAATTAATTCTCATCATCCGTAAACGCTGCAACTTTTGCGCAAACCAATTAATAAACGCCAATTGTAATTTTTTTAAACCAAAAATATGAGGAAGAATATAAATCAGCCAAAACCGATGAAAAAAAATGTTTTTTTATATTTTTTTTGGATTTGTATTTTAGCAAAGAGTAAGAAAAACTGTTTTTTTTTTTGCAAAATTGTCGCTTTTTTTATTTATAGCGGCAATCAGAAATGACACAGAGGGGATCACATACTACCAAAAGAAAGCTCTATTTGTGGGGAAAAAAGGACGCAAATTTTGTTTGGGTACAACGTCGCACGACGGCACAATTGTCAATTAAAGCGAAGCAGTGCCAAATCGCAAAAAGTGCTCTGGTCCTAAAGTGTGAAAATCCTTCCGGGGCTGAAGTGGTTAATGTCTCCCCAGTGATAACCAATGAAAGATGTCCTTTGCTTTTTATGGGTTCTCAGCTCTCCTCCCCTGGCACTGATTTGCATTTTCATGTAACTCCTCCACATACACTGTACATGTGTCACAGGCAGTGTAAATTTCTAACTGCTGTGTGCCCAGCCAACGTAGATAAACGGCCGGTCGGGTGCTCTGTTTTTCTGGAAGGACGTATAGGTATATGGGCACAGCGGATCATGGTGCTCAATAACGGGGCACTATCATTGGCCCATGCACCTTGTGATCACTGTGACCAATCAAAGCGGTCATATGATCACAAATAAAAAATGATCATGAATTGCATTTACAGTTGTGCTCATAAGTTTACATACCCTGGCAGAATTTATGATTTCTTGGCCATTTTTCAGAGAATATGAATGAAAACACAAAAACATTTCTTTCACTCATGGTTAGTGTTTGGCTGAAGCCATTTATTATCAATCAACTGTGTTTACTCTTTTTAAATCATAATGACAACAGAAACTACCCAAATGACCCTGATCAAAAGTTTACATACCCTGGTGATTTTGGTCTGATAACATGCACACAAGTTGACACAAAGGGGTTTGAATGGCTATTAAAGATAACCATCCTCACCTGTAATCTGTTTGCTTGTAATTAGTGTGTGTGTATAAAAGGTCAGTGAGTTTCTGAACTCCTGACAGACCCTTGCATCTTTCATCCAGTGCTGCACTGACGTTTCTGGACTCTGAGCAGTGGCGGCTGGTGAAGTTTTAGGATGGGGGGCGCCAGGCCCCGCCCTTCCTTTTTGACTCCTCCTACTTTTCATAAGCCCCACCCCTTATATAATTAACCCACTCCGTCCCCTGCATTCCACATATTGTGTCAGGAGAACACAGCTCAGCATCACAGGAGACAGTATACAGCTTAGCAGGGTAAATTGCAGGCACCTCCGCCGCCGTGGGGCTCGCGGCCCTGACAGACCCCCCGGAAGTCGGGACTAAGTCCCGCACTTACCCCATCTATTAGCAGGCAGGAGTGTGCAGAGTCCAGCGAGCGGGGGGCATGCTGGCAGTGTGCAGAGTCCGACGAGCGGGGAGCGTGCTCTCAGTGCTCTGGTGACATCCTCCTTCTCCTCCAAGATAGGCGTCCAATAAGATTGCCTGTCTTCTTCACCAATCAGGAAACCGGTAACTTACTGGTGCTGCCTGATTGGCTGAGCGGTTCCCAGTTAGAAAGGCAAATGTGCCACAAGCCACACTTTAATGAAGCCAATTAGAGATGCTTCATGGAAACCCCCTGTCGCAGTAATTCATGCGGCTGGCGCCACAAAGGGTCCGGCTGCATGAATGGGGGGTGGTCATCAGTGGCCATGGATGGATTCATGCTATGCATGAATCTAACCATGACATAGACAGGGGTGGCTGGAGAGAGGGGGCGGTGCCAGTGCGCCCTGATGGACGGGCCGCCACTGATTCTGAGTCATGGGGAAAGCAAAATAATTGTCAAAGTATCTGCGGGAAAAGGTAGTTTAACTGTATAAAACAGGAAAGGGATATAAAAAGATTATAAAAAGATTTCCAAGCAATTGAGAATGCCAATCAGCAGTGTTCAAACTCTAATCAAGATGTGGAAAATGAGGAGTTCTGTTGAAACCAAACCACGGTCAGGTAGACCAACTAAAATTTCAGCCACAACTGCCAGGAAAATTGTCCGGGATGCAAAGAAAAACCCACAAATAACTTTAGCTGAAATACAGGACTCACTGAAAACATGTGGTGTGGCTGTTTCAAGATGCACAATAAGGAAGCACTTGAAGAAAGTTGGGCTGCATGGTCAAGTCTTCAAAAGAAAGCCATTACTATGCAAATGCCACAAAATATCCCTCTTACAATACAACAAACAGCACAGAGACAAGTCTCAAACCTTCTGGCACAAAGTCATTGATGAGACCAAAATTGAGCTTTTTGGCCACAATCATAAATGCTACATTTGGAGAGAAGTCAACAAGGCCTGTGAAGCACGGAGGTGGATCACTGATGTTTTGGGGATGTGTGAGCTACAAGGCACAGGAAATTTGGTCAAAATTGATGGCGAGATGAATGCAGTATGTTATCAAAAAATACTGGAGGAACATTTGCATCCATCAGCCAGGAAGCTGCGCATGGAATGTACTTGGACATTCCAACATGACAATGATCCAAAACACAAGGCCAAGTCGACCTGTCATTGGCTGCAGCAGAATAAAGTGAAGGTTCTGGAGTGACTGTCTCAGTTTTCTGATGTAAATATCATTGAGCCACTCTGGGGAGATCTCAACCGTGCAGTTCATGCAAGACAGCCCAAGAATTTCTAGGAACTGGAGGCGTTTTGCCAAGAAGAATGGGCAGCTTTACCATCTGAGAAGATAAAGAGCCTCGTCCACAAATACCACAAAATACCTCAAGCTGTCATTGATGTTAAAGGGGGCAATACATCTGGGGTATGTAAATTTTTGATCAGGGTGATATGGGTAGTTTCTGTTGTCATTACGATTTAAAACGAGGAGAAGAATCAGACGCTGCGTCTGCCGAAGGAGGACACCCAGTGGAGGATACAGCAGCCGCCACTGTGAGCCCTACAAGGAGGAGGACACACAGCCGGACCTCCCATGGTGAGTGCCGGACCTTTGGGGAGGGGGTTGTGTTTGCTGTCAGTGAAGCGACAGTAAATCGCCGCCGTGCGGGGGGGTGAGAGGTGAGTGATGCTGGCATGCTGGCAGTGCAGGGGGGAATTCTGGCCCCCTTTCCAAAAAACCCATGAGCTGCCACTGGACACCAGAGGGATTTACTAAAACTGGATCACTCAGAATCTGGTGCAGCTCTGTATGGTAGCTAATCAGCTTCTAACTTCAGCTTGTTCAATTAAGCTTTGACATCAAAACCTGGAAGCTGATTGGTTTTAATGCAGAGCTGCACTAGATTTTGCACACTCCAGGGTTCGTAAATCCCCCCTACTGGCTTCAGTGCTTTACCCATTGGGACAACGTAGGTATACAGCTGATGACAAAGGAAAAGCTCAAAGTATTTACAAACTCAAACTGGATAACATTCTGTTTTCTAAGCATCATAAACAATTGCCTTTTTTAATACTTATTTCACCTTTTTTTCCCTTCTGTCTTCATGCATTTGCTCTAGAGTGGCAGCCTATAACAGCTCTAATAGTGCCAACAGTGAACCGTGCCTGAGAACCTGTATTCATAAACTTGTAGACCCCATCTGGGGCACATGTGGTAAGATGACAATATAGAAGTATTACTGTGAGACATCTGTCATCCCACAACAGGAAGCACTTATATAATAAGGGCCTACATGACGGGTTTACCAAGACCTTCAGGGCAGGATCTCCAGAACCTTCAGGACAGGATCACCAGGACCTTCATGGCAGGATCACCAGGATCTTCATGGCAGGATTCTAAGGATACTTTTAATGAAACTGCATATTTAAAAAGATTAAAAATAACTTTTGAAATTACATTAAAACGTATATGAGGTTTTAGTGATTGAGTTTACATTTACGTTAGGACTAAAAACCTGGAACAGCTTTATGAGCTGAGATGCAGATTGTTACAAATGCCCATTCTTAACTCTGTTTAATAGCCCCTTAAGTGTTTAAATAAATTGAAACCTTGAAAGGATTTTTATTTCACTTTCAATATGAAGCCTCAGTTGCAGTTATTCATTTGCATTTATGCTAGCTTATCTTTACGTGTACTTGGATATATTATAGTGTTATCATGTTCATCCCTTTAGTCATGAAAATTTGAATATGACTTTTACGTAATAGACTGATATTCCTTACGCAAGACAACACTTTATCAGACTGTTTACCAAAACGTTTTACAGTCCTACTTAGCACAAAGACCTAGATTAATTATTTGTTGGTTTAGTAAACTGTGATAAATGCCAAGCCAGAGGTAGAATAGATTATAACATTGAGTTTTGTCCCTATTCCTGCAGACTTTTGTAGTGAAGTAAAGACCGGAAAACATTCTCAAACTGAGACTGTTATTTGAGAAACAAATACCGGCTTCAATAAAGCTTGAGGTTTTAAAAAGCACTTTTCTCCCAATATCACAGGGTTTTTCTTTTAAGAACTGAAGAAAAGGGATAGAAAAAGGATAACATGCTAGGCAGGGATATAACTACATATCATGGGGCACCATGGCAAACGTTTGATGTGGACCCAGCGACCCATCTCTGTGGTTCTGCTGTCATTGATCTTAAGGCAGAACTTCAACATTTTTCTGCCCCCCCTCCTCTGCCACATCTGAAGTGCATTTTGGGGGGGGGGGTCGAGTACCTGGTTTTGACAGGGATCCACTCCTACTTCCGATTGGATCGGAATCCACTGAATCCACTGGAAGTTCTCCTCCTTCCCTCCCTGCCTGCAACCTTCAGGGACAGGTCCCAGAAGGCTTTGGGACTATTGTGCAGTGGGCACTTGCCCAGAGTTATCATGCCAACATCAGAAACCCGAAGACTGGTGAAGAAGCAGCTCAGGTGAGGACAGCACTGGATCCTGACACAGGTATTTGTAGCTACTGACTTTCAATTTTTGTAGGACTGACTGAAGCTCCTCTTTAAGGTACAATCAAAAGGAAACCTTTTTTTATTTAGATTTGAATAGAGTGGGGAGGGACTGGAACACCTGTCAAGTTTTTATTGATGTCTGTGCTTCAATTAGGGAGATTTGTCCTCTCAATTTGTCCTAGGTATTATTATCACCGAGCGTGAAGGTAAAATAAAATCCCAAATTTTGAGTTGTCACTGGAACAGTACTAGAGGGGAAATCTTTTAATGGGTTATTAGTTCTAGTGACTCACTTTGGAAGGATTTCTTCTCACTTCCTGTTTTGGCTATGGGACAGGAAGTGAAGGAAAATTTCCTTAATGGGACACAGATTGCAAAAACAAACTGACAGAGTGTATAACCCTCCCTTACTCTATACAAATTGAAACAAAACATTTTGCCATTAGTTTTACTTTAACGTAAATCAAGGGTAAGTGCCAGGAAAGCTATTAAAATGGGCATCACACTGCTAAATAGCAGTGCTATGGATGGAAATTCCCAACGGTGAGGGGGCAACAGTGCAGGGTATTAACAGGAAACTAACTATCTATCCTCAGAAGCTCATCGGTCATTTTCAAAATCTCAGATTATAGGACCTTAGTGTAAATTCTAAAGCTCTACCACCCCCTGCACTGCCACACCAAACAAGTGCTATGGGAGTTGGTGTAGTGCTGAGCCGGTGTCAGTAAGAAAAAAAAAGCAAAAACTTCTAAAAACCCACGAGTTGTAGAAAAAAAGTCACATTTATGTTTATTATTACATAATTGGTAATGTTACTGCACACAATGGCTCTGTAAGCCTAATATAAACGTTTGCTAACTGCAAATCTCAGCTGTATTTTCAGGTTTTAGCTGAACAGACATGCTTTACAGTCTGATGATGACTGCATTAGGCGTGAAGAAATCTTTCCCTTATTATTGATGCCTTCCAATATACCACAAGGGGTCTAGATGGAAAAGCTAAGGTCCCATTCACACAAATTATTTTTTGCTTCATAGCTCCCCACCTGTGTCTCTGCTAATTTGTGACCTTTACCTGTCTTAGATTCCATGTTTCTGACCTCTGCTTAGAGTACTGACTATTCTTTTGGATTGTTGCCTGCCTCAACCTCATACTGTTTACTGTTACACTTGTTCTCTGCCAGTCCTGACCTCTGAACCGTCTTCTGGATTATCCATGCCTGCTGCTAGCCCTGACCTCAAGGCCATCTTCTGAGCTTTGCATGTGCACTGCTAGGCCTGACCTTGGAATTATTTACTCAATAATGTTTGCCCACAGCCTGCTCTGACCCAGGGCTTTTGCACAGTTGCCCTCCACAGGTGGCACAGGCCCAATCCAACCTGTCTCTAGATCAGTGTTTCTCAACTTTTTTCAGTCAAGGCACCCTTTAAAATTCAGCAAAATCACAAAGCACCCCATTATAAAATGTAAAACAATTAAACTAATAGTTTTACATATAGCATTCATTTGTAAACTGACAAAGAAATGATCAGTCTATAATTTTAATGGTCGGTTTATTTTAACAGTGAGAGACAGAATAACAACAAAAATATCCAGAAAAACGCATTCCAAAAAAGTTATACATTTATTTGCATTTTAACCACTTCAGCCCCGGAAGGATTTACCCCTTTCCTTACCAGAGCACATTTTGCGATATGGCACTGTGTCGCTTTAACTGACAATTGTGCTGTCGTGCGACGTTGTACCCAAACGAAATTGACTTCCTTTTTTCCCACAAATAGAGCTTTCTTTTGGTGGTATTTGATCACCTCTGTGGGTTTTTAATTTTTGTGCTATGAACAAAAAAAGAGCGACAATGTTGAAAAAAAATATATTTTTTACTTTTTGCTATAATATATCAGAAAAAATGTAAAAAAAAAAATTCTTCCTCAGTTTAGGCCGTCTGAAAACAATGGCAATAGATTCATGGCATTTTTATTATTTTTATTTTTTCTACTAGTAATGGCGGCGATCTGTGCTTTTTAGCAGGTCTGCAACATGCCATGGACAGGTCGGACACTTTTTTTGGGACCAGTGACATTTATACAGCGATCAGAACTAAAAATAGCCACTGATTACTGTGTAAATGTCACTGACAGGGAAGGGGTTAACACTAGGGGTGATCAAAGGGTTAAATGTGTTCCCCTGTGGTGTTTCTAACTGTATGGGGCTGGGATGACTGGGGAGGAGAGAGGTCGCTGCTCCCAAACACTGGGAGCAGATGATCTCACTCAACTCCCCTATCAGAACAGCAATCTGTTTGTTTCCATACACAGATCCCCGTTCTGCAGTGTCTCAGGAGCAATCGCGGGTGGCCGGCAGACATCAAGTCCACCCCACCTTCTGATTGGCTTCCCCACTAGCCAGTGAGAGCATGAGCATGACTCCGGCGGCACACGCGCCCTCACCCCACACGTTCCCGCGACCACCCATTCCTCTTTGCAGATCCTCTCCAAGTCATTAAGGTTTTGAAGCTGACATTTGGTAACTCGAAACCTTCAGCTCCCTACACATATTTTCTATTGGATTAAGGTCAGGAGACTGGCTAGGCCACTCCAGGACCTTAATGCGCTTCTTCTTGAGCCACTCCTTCGTTGCCTTGGCCGTGTGTTTTGGGTCATTTTCATGCTGGAATACTCATCCATGACCTTATTTTTCCATGCCCTAGCTGAGGGAATAAGGTTCTCACCCAAGATTTGATAGTACATGGCCCTGTCCATTGTCCCTTTGATGCAGTGAAGTTGTCCTATCCCCTTAGCAGAAGAACACCCCCAAAGCATAATGTTTCCACCTCCATGTTTGACAGTGAGGATGGTGTACTTGGAGTCATAGGCAGCATTCCTCCTCCTCCAAACACGTTGAGTTGATGCAAAAGAGCTTGATTTTGGTCTCATGTGACCACAACACTTTCACCCAGTTCTCCTCTGAATTATTCAGATGTTCATTAGCAAATTTTAGACAGCCTGTACATGTGCTTTCATGAGCAGGGGGACCTTGTGGGCGCTGAAGGATTTCAGTCCTTCATGGCATAGTGTGTTACCAATTGTTTTCTTGGTGACTATGGTCCCAGCTGCCTTGAGATCATTGATAAGACTTTCCTGTGTAGTTCGGGGTTGATTCATCATTCTCATGATCATTCAAACGCCATGAGGTGATATCTTGCATTGAGCCCCAGACCGAGGAAGATTGACAGTTATTTTGAAATGCGTTATTCTGGATACTTTTGTTGTTATTCTGTCTCTCACTGTTAAAATAAACCTACCATTCTCACATCCTAGGGCATCAAAAATCCTTAAAAATAGGATTAACTATTAAACGTACGTTGGGTAAGTCAACAACTTCTGATTTCCCATAGAATGGCTGTAACCTCCTTTAAAACCAAGACCTCTCTCTAGTTTCTTACATCTCACCTAGTATTATAGCCCTATTTACAGTTTGTTCCCATTGGGGTAAATAGGACTATATAAATGGGAAAGTTATAGGAACAAGATACCAATATTACTCTAAGTATAATACGTGATCCTCTTTTGCTTCTATTCTATATTCATATACGTTTGTTTTTTCCCTTCTTTTTGTTGGATTTTTTCCTTTTTTGTTCTCTTTTTCCTTTTGCTCTCTCTCATGGATGACCTAATTGTACAATAAGTAAGTACTTATACATTGTTAATGTCTGTATGGATTACTACTTGAGTAATCGGATTTAGTAGTATACGGAAACTCAAATCTGTTCTCTTTGTACTCTCATTTTGAAAACTTAATAAAAACGTTTAAATGGAAAATAAACCTACCATTAAAATTATAGCCTGATCATTTCTTTGTCAGTGGGTAAATGTACAAAATCAGCAGGGGATCAAATACTTTTTTCCCTCACTGTACTTGCCAGGCAATGAGGGCTGCTAAAGGCAGAAGAACTACTTGCTAGCTATAGTTCTTGACCTGGACACCAAAAAAATCCTAAAATTACAATCCTTTTTATTCCTATTGTCTACAAGCATATTTAAACAAGTTCCCTTTTATTTTCATATAATAAAAACATGACCTATAAACCTTTTGTATAAAAATAATTCTGGCCATACTCTTCTAATAATGTATTGTTTTTTTCCCACCAATCATTTTGCTAAGCTCAAAGCAAATTTAGCTCCCATTGCTGCCTCTACCTGTTGTAAAAAAACATTGATTAATATACCAAAGAAACATGCTTCAGTTCAAAGGATAAATGTTCTGCTGTGTTCTGTAAATATTTTCTTTCATTGCTATATTTTCTTGTTGTAAAATAATAAAAAAAAGCTAAATAACATCTATGATAGTTGTGATAAATGTTTAGTGTCTTTGAGATAAGCTATTGTAGACATTACGAACATTTGAAGGAAAAAGTCCAAATATTCACTAGTCTGGAACTATAGAGAGGTTATTCCATTAACAATGTGCCTTGCAGGGCTTTTCTTTTTTTGTTTACAAATATTTTATTTAACCCGTCCAGATCCGCGCTATACCCAAAGTACGGCTCCAGCGCGGATCTGAAATGCTGGGTGGACGTCCATGGACATCCTGGCTGTGTGCGCGCTCCTGGTGCGCACTCACAGGCGGCGGCGGCGCATGCACGCGCCCGCCGCACGCTGCGTGGCCGTGCCCGCGGGTCGGGCGGCCCGCGATCTCCTGTCAGACCTGCAGAACGGGGAACCGCCGATGTAAACACGGCGGTTCTCAGTTCTGTGACAGGGGACATAACAGATCTACTGATCCCTGTCACTGGGATCAGTTAGATCTGTTATGTCCCAACCAGCCCCGCCCCCCCACAGTTAGAACACAGGCAGGGAACATTGTTAACCCCTTCACTGCCCCCTGCAGGTTAACCCCTTCACTGCCAATGACATTTATACAGTAATCAGTGGACATTTAAATTTCTGATCGCTGTATAAATGTCATTGGTCCCAAAAAAGTGTAAAAAAAAGTCCGACATGTCCCCCCCCAATATCGCAGTCCCGATAAAAATCGCAGATCACCGCCATTACTAGTAAAAAAAAAATAATAATAAAAACGCCATAAATCAATTCCCATAGTTTGTAGACGCGGTAACTTTTGCGCAAACCAATCAATATACGCCGATTGCAATTTTTTTTTTTACCAAAAATATGTAGAAGAATATATATCGGCCAAAACTGTTGAATCATTTTGATTTTTTAATTTTTTTTGGGGATATTTATTATAGCAAAAAGGAAAAAATATTGGGTTTTTTTCAAAATCATCTCTCTTTGTTTGTTTATAGCGGCGATCAGAATTGACGCAGAGGGGATTAAATACCACCAAAAAAAAAACTCTATTTGTGGGAAAAAAAATGATATAAATTTAGTTTGGGTACAACGTCGCATGAACGCGCAATTCTCATTCAAAATGCGACAGCGCTGAAAGCCAAAAATTGGTCTGGGCAGGAGGGGGGTTTAAGTGCCCAGTAAGGAAGTGGTTAAGATTAGAGTTGAGCGAACACCTGGAAGTTCGGGTTCTGCTGGTCCGTCCGAACTTCGGGACAAAGTCCGGGTCCGGGTCCGGACGGAACCCGAACGATCGCACGGACAACGAACCCCATTGAAATCAATGGGGACCCGAACTTTTAGGCACAAAAATGGCTGTAACAAAGTCCTGGAAAGCCCCAGAGGGCTGCAAAAGGAAGTAAAATGGGGGTAAGGGTAGGGCAAGTGCCCTACAAAAAAATGGGGACAGGGAAATAACTGTAAATATTTTTAAAAAAATAAAAACATAAAAAAAGCAAAAATGGAGGTGAATGTGGATCATCTTCAAACTGTGTCTGAAAAGTATTAATTAACGGTAGAAGCCATATAACTGTTCTAAAATCATCTTCAAACTAGGGCAAGTGCCCTACAAATAAATGGGGATAGGGAAAATAAATTAAAAT
>BLSH010086768.1:154331-164778 GCA_018402905.1 Glandirana rugosa
TCTAATTTCTGCTATCTGTCCTCAGAGCAACAGCACAGACAGCAGTAGTAAAGTAATCTATCTCAGGATGCAGGATCAGGTCTTAAAATGTCTCAAATCTGTCCCTCACGCAGTCAGCTACCTTTCCCTACACTAACCCAAGGAGCATGTGACTGCAGCACTGTGACTCCAGCTTATAAAGAGGCTGGGTCACATGATGCACTGGCCAATCACAGCCATGCCATTAGTAGGCATGGCTGTGATGGCTTCTAAGGGCAAACCAGTGAAACACTTGTTGATTGGCTGCCCTGCAGCTTCTCAACACGTGGAGTAAAATAGCAGAACCCCGGACCGAACCCGAACGATTTTTGAAATGTCCGGGTCCGTGCCACGGACACCCGAAAGTTCGGTACGGACCCGAACGTTACAGTCCGGGTTCGCTCAACACTATTTATTATGTATGGCACTTGTCTTGCTTTCCAGGATCTTGGAGGGCTAATAAACAATTATTTTTGTACAATGCACATTGGTCAGTGTCCTTCGATATCCTCATTTAAAGTCCCAACCTCCTTTTTCTTTCTTACAGAGCATCAGATAGGGCATACAGAGCACCAGATAGGGTATGCAGAGCACCAAATAGGGCATACAGAGCATCAAATAGGGCAGATAGGGCATACAGGGCATCAGATAGGGCATACAGGGCACCAGATAGGGCATACAGAGCACCAGATAGGGCATACAGGGCATCAGATAGGGTATACAGGGCATCAGATAGGGCATACAGAGCACCAGATAGGGCATACAGAGCATCAGATAGGGCACATAGGGCATTAAAGAGCATCAGATAGGGCATACAGAGCATCTTCAGGGGCTTGCGGCGGCCCCCCTGAAGTCAGGACAAGTCCCACACTTACCCCATCTAATAGCAGGCAGGCCAGGTGTATGCAGAGATCGGCTTGCAGTCAGCATTCTGAGTAGCTCAGGACTGAAACCCCGCGGAGTGCTGCGCCTGTGTGAGTAATCACACAGGCAGCGCCACAATCCCACCCCCCGCCCACAGCAGCCAATGACAGAGAGTCATTGGCTCTGATGGCTCAGGGGGCATCCAATCAGACTATGTGTGTGCGCTTGTTCAGCACACACACATAGACTTTAATGGCTGATCAATCGGCTCACTACTTGCTGTCAGCGGACAACAAGGAGCCAAGGAAAGAAAAAAGAAAAGTCAATGTACCGCCACCTCCTGCAGGGGGGCCGGGCTGACTTTTTTTTTTTACTTGTCAGCGGCAGGGAGGCGGCGCCCAAGCGCCCCTTATGCACCAGCCGCCACTGCCTATCTTGCCACCACCTAACAACTACACTTCTTATCTTCTCAATCAGCTCATCCCCCACAGTTATTGCCCTTTTGTATCACTTAACCTTCCCCCCTAGAGTGTAAGCTCTAACAAGCAGGGCCCTCTGATTCCTCCTGTATTGAATTGTATTGTAATTGTACTGTCTGCCCTAATATTGTAAAGCGCTGCGCAAACTGTCGGCGCAATATAAATTCTGTATAATAATGTTGATGAAGACCAAGACCTCATCCCCACAACCCTTACCTGTGGAATAATAAGGGGGTCCCCCACATACTGCCTCCATCATGAATGAATATGGGGTACATAGTAGTCCAAAAAAGTTCAAAAAATAAAAATCCCCCAATAATGTCCATTCCCAAGCTGTCATCAGCTATATAAGAGAAGGGGAGGGAATGATGGTGATATCATTGACCAAATATGTCCATGGCTATATTTTGTTAATGTTATTGCCCAAATATGGCCTGTTGTCTCGGTTATTCTTGTCTTTTTGCTTAAAGGGGCAGGTATTCTTGGTGATGTTAGTGGTTTCTAGTGATTTTTTTTTTTGCTAATTTATGTAGGAATTTATTTGAGGTGAAAGTACATTTGGAACAAATAGAGGAGAGGACAGACAGTTGACATGACATCCAGTGGCTAAAAAGTAAAATTACAGATCTTGAGGAAAAGTCAAGATGGGAACATCTAAAATTCAGGGGAATTCCAGAAAACATATCTACAGAGATTATCTCTTATCTTCAATATATATTGAGGGCACTACTCCCTATGGAAAACATTAAATATTTAGTTATAGATCGAGCTCACAGAATACAAAGAACCAAATCCATTTCTGCTTCCAACCTGAGGAACATATTAGCCAGAATCTACTTTTTTCATATCAAAGCGGAGTTCCATGCAAAAATTTAACTCCTATGAAAATAGAAGCACCACCCCCCTCGTTTTTGGATATTTTTTTTCATACCTCTTTTGGATATTTTCTTCGACACTTCCATCCCACAGCGCCGCAGTGACGTACGTCTATTCCCTGGTTTTTCTTGTGCCTTTCTCCTTCCCCCCATCGCCTTGACGGGACCATTCAGAAAGTGCAGCACAACTTGCGAATGCGCAGTAAGAAAGATGTAGTGAAGCCACAAGGCTTCACTGCCTGTTTCCCTTAGTAAGGATGCCGGCACCTGCACTCTGAGCCGATGGGCTGGTTGGCTTCGAGTGTCGACATTGCGGGTTCCCTGGACAGGTAAGTGTCCTAATATTAAAGTCAGCAGCTACAGCATTTGTAACTGCTGACTTTTAATTTTTTTCACCCAGGCTGTAACTCCTCTTTAAGGAGAGAGCCTTAGCTGCTTCACTGAAGGCAAGCAAACTGCCAGATCCTCACTATTTCAGTTTAGGCAGACCTCTATGAAGCTACTATACATCAGCATAAATAATTTGCAGTAATCACTACGTCCTGAACCAGTTTGGCACTAGAGCCAATATTGTTCATTAATTTGCACACATGTAAAAAATCGTAATTTTTGGCAATAAAATTAGTTAAACCCCCAGAACAATATATATTTTCTGAAAGCAAAAGCCCTGTAGAATAAAGATGATAGTTGCAAATTTTTATGTCATATGACATTTGTGCAACTGTATATTAACCGCTTCTGGACCAAGCCTATTTTTGATACTTGTTGCTTACAAGTTAAAATTAATATTTTATGCTGGAAAATTACTTAGAACCCTCAAACATTATATATATATTTTTAGCAAAAAACCTAGAGAATAACATGGCGGTCATTGCAATATTTTATGTCACACGATATTTGCGCAGCGGTCTATCAAATGCAATTTTTTTGGAAAAAATACATTTTTAGCCCAGTTATTTTACATATTGTGAAAGATGATGTTACGCTGAGTAATTAGATACCTAACATGTTACGCTTTCAAATTGCATGCACTCGTGGAATGGTGACAAACTACAGTACTTAAAAAATCTCCATAGACAATGTTTAAAAAATGTTAATGGTTACCTGTTTACAGAGGAGGTCTTTTGCTAGAATTATTGCTCTCGCTCTAACGATCGTGACGATACCTCACATGTGTGATTTGAACACCGTTTACATTTGCGGGTGTGACTTACGTATGTGTTTTCTTTGGTGCGCGAGCTCGCGGGGACGTGGGCGCTTTCATTTATTTTTCTTATTTATATATTTAACACTGCCCTTTAAAAAAAAAAATCTGATCACTTTTATTGCTGTCACAAGGAATGTAAACATCCCATGTGACAATAATAGACAGTGACAGGTACTCTTTATGGAGGGATCAGGTGTCTAAAAGACCCATTATCCCTCCTTTGCACTTAAAAGTAATCAAAACTCCAAAATCTGCAGCCGAGTAAACTGGAAGTGACATTGCTTCCGTGTTTTTACATCGGAGACCCGATCAAAGCCATATCCGGCTTTGTTCGGGACTCCACACAGCCGGCGGACATGGCAAATGGTTGCTCCGGGCTCCCGGTGGGACGGGAGAGCGGCAGAAGGTGGCAGGCAGGGGGGATGTCCCCTCCCACTCCTTATGATAACAGTCGAGCGGCTCATTAGCCGCATTGGCTGTTATATCATGAGAGAGCCGACCGCTGGCTCTAAAAAATGGTACCAGGGTGATGCCTACAGTTGCAGGCATCACCTCGGTACAACCATTTCAACCTAATCATGTGCTGTTATGTGGTTTAGCGTGAAGTGGTTAAACGCAGATTTTCAGGAATAAATATAATACATTTTATTGCATACACAATATATAGTAATACCCATATTTTTGGTAAAATATAAAAGATGGGGCTGTGTTGAGTAAATAAATACCAAACATGGCAAGTCTTAAAATTGCATGCACCCGTGAGATCGCAATAAAACAATGGTACCCAAAAATTTCCATAATTAACACTTTGAAAGCCTTTACAGCTCATGAGTTTAGAGTTAACCAGGAGCTCTTGTGCTAGAATTATTGCACTCACACTGAGGTTTGCAGCGATATATCACACATGTGTTGCTACCGCGGTTTACCTGGGCCACATTTGGGTTTGCGCATGTGTGCTGGACAATGGGGGTTACGGCAAATTTTTTTATAAATACATTTTATTAGAATTTTATTTTTTACAACTTTTTTTCTTTATTTATTTTTACTTAATTGCTATCACCAGAGGTTAATAAACCCCCATGTGATAGCATTGGGCAGGTGACAGGTACTGCTGGTGTTTTTTTTTTTTTTTGTGGGGGGGCGGAACTCCTCCCTACTGTTGGTTGGGTCACCTGCAACCCTGCCCTACCGCTCTGGGGGGGGGGGGTGTCTCACGGTCGGTTGGTCATTCAGCCCCCCACTTACCCCATCTAGGTTGCAGGCGGGCATCAGCTTCTATCACGTCTCCTCCTCTGCATTACAGTGGCTGCCGCCGTGCGTCTCCTCCGTCCTCCTCCTGGGTGTCCAAAAGGATCGCCTGTCCTTTCAGCTAATCAGGTGATGGGTCTCAGGACCCACTTCCTGATTGGCTGGAAGGAGGATCAGTGTGACAACAGCCAATATTCATTTGCTATTGTCACACAACTGGGTGGGCTCAAAGTGCAGTGCTCTGCGCCCCTATCCCACACTTTTTTAAAGCCTATTAGAGCCTGTGGCTTTAATCACGTGCTTAAAAAAATAACACCCCCCCATTGGAATCCATGTGTCCAGCGCCCTGCATGTAAATTAGGGGGCCAGACGCATAGATGGGGGGGGCGACGCCCATGTGCCCCTAATGGACGGACCGCCACTGCCCCAAAGTCTCTCCTGATATACACAGTTCTACTCGGTTATATGTGTCCCCTGGCTGTACTGGGCAGGAAATGGCGGATATGAAAACTGAAGTACCAAATTTGCTTCGCTTCCGGTTTCTTTATTTACATGTGAGATCAAGGCATATATATTTTACACACTGCTCTCCATCCTAAAGTCGAGAGCGACTTCAAGAACTTAATATGTACAGTCTAGAGGAAAGAAAGGAAAGGGGAGTCATGATTGAAACCTTTAAATACATCAAGGGGTGAATAAGGTTCAGCAGGGCAGTCTTTTCAATATGGAACTAAAACCAAGAACACGGGGACATGACTTCAAACTAACGGGGGGGAAGTTCAAAGAAAGAACTATTTTACTGAAAGGGTAATTGATGCTTGGAATAAACTTCCAGCAGGGGTAGTGAGACAGTCAACAATAAATGTCTTCAAACATGCTTGAGACAAACATAGATCTATACTCACTACTCTGTCTTTTTTTTCTGCCGTACTTTTCTATGTTTCTATGACATATTTGCTATTTATTAACGCAACACAATCTCATCTTTTATATGTGACTGAAAATGTGTAGATTATATTGTGCTTTTGTGTAGGGGTTATGAAGAAAGCTGGAGTTCAGCTTTACTACTGTTGCAACTTTGCAAGTTAATACAATATAGTTCATTGAACTGACTGTACTGACTGAAAAGCCTTTTGACCTCTTAGTCATTGTTCTGCATTGTGCATAGAGCACTTAAGGAACATCAGCTTTTTTTCCCTTGAAATAAGCAAGCTGAGTGACAAGATGGGAAGATGAGACAATAAAAGTTCTTATCATTTTGTTTCCTTGTTATTAAGTTCATTGACTTCAGCAACAACATCATATGTTGCAAAAGTAATACTAATAAGGAAGAAGCAAAAATAATAATTCCCTATATTTTTAGATTTTTTTATTTGACCTCGTACATAGTATAACAGCCATATTACGGCAATGAAAATGCACAGGAAGGATAAAAGCAAAGGCAGTATATTTACCATATATATTGCCGGGGTAATGACATCATAAATATCTACATCAGTCTACATTTGTTACTTTCATCTTATTAATAAATTGAAGTAGTACTGAAGTTAAAATAATGATATTGATTAAAAATGTATATGTCCGGGAGTGCGCATGCGCGGGGCACCTGGTATGGCGGCTTAAGCCAGGAGCTCCGGTCCGCTTCGGCCGTTGGGACTCGCCACCGCCAGCTCTGGAGCCAGGATCCCCCTCTCCTACACCTCGGGAGAGGGCCCATAGCATCGGGAAGGCCCTGGAACAGCCCGGATCAGAGGACCGGGCCATAGGTCCCGCCGCCGGGCGCACTCACTAACGCGAGTCCGTGGCATGGGGCCTAAGAATGACGGGACACATTCACGGTCCGTGGGGACTCCCGGGGAGGCTTCAGTCATCCCCCCTGGGAGCTCTGTGGATTGCCCTGAGAGGTGGCAGGCTTCTCCTGGGGGACCGCACTCGGTCCCGGCCAACTAATTGAGGCCGCGGCTTGGACATCACAGTTCTGGGACAGAGAACCTGCCCTGTCACAGCATTCTAGTCTGGGGTTAGGTGGGCAAAGCTAAACAGATTCCTCAGTAACCCTATTCAGGACCTCAATCTCTTCTCCCTGCCCCAGCAGGGGAAGGTATCACCCCGCTACCAGGAAGGAACCTCTCAGGAGGTCTCTGGGGGTACGCCTCATGGCGAGTACTACACAACTGGGGGCAGTTAGGAGGGACTTGTCCCGTCAACCGGGCTTTAATGATCCAGTCGCCAAAGACTCCCAATTACCTACAGGTCTGCATCAAGCGACAGGGGACAATGATGACATGGACGCGGGCTCAGAAAGGGGATCGCAGGTCCTATCGTCCCCGTGACCCCTACCAGGGGCTCAACTCCTAGCCCAGGCACTTTCACCAGCATCTACGGTTTCCTTATTGGAAAAGACACTGGATGAGCTTATTAACACACCTCTTAAGGAACGGGCCTCCGATTACAACCGGGCTGGATCCTTGTCTTCTTATACCTCAGCACCTAATGCCGAGTTGCGGATGATGATAGAAGTTTTCTCCAAAATGCACTCTAAGGGCTTGGCCCAAACAGCTACCCAAATCACATCTGTTATACAAGCAGACTTACAGAACCTGGGAGCCAGAATTGATGTAATAGAACACAAAACAGATCAATCAGTAGCTAGAATTAACCAGAACATGGCCCGAATTCAGGATCTTCAGGACCAACTGGACTCAGCTCTTTCCAAAATAGATGATCTGGAAAATCGCTCTAGACGCTATAATTTCCAGATTAGGGGCCTCCCTGAGGCAGTCACAGAAGTCCGTGGCGTGGTACAAGACTTTATTAAAGAAATCATCCCGGGCATACCTGAGCACCGCCTGGAACTCGATAGAGCCCATAGAGCTCTTCAACCGCCACATTCAGATGGTTTACCCAGAGACATTGTGGTGAAACCACATTTTTATGGGGTTAAGGAGGAAATTATGAAAGTCTCTAGAAATTCCACCAACCTCTCTATTCAGGGCCATGCCATCCAAGTCTTTGCGGACTTGTCTCCATCCACCATCCAGAAAAGAAGAGCCCTAAAACCCCTCTTGGAAGTCCTCTCCAAAGCAACCATCAAGTACTGGTGGTCCTTCCCATTTCGATTGTCCTTCGCCTTCAAAGGAAAGACATATGGCTTCTCTACCTTCCAGGAAAGAGAACAACTATTGGTCAAACTGCACCTCATCTCCCTGGACTCCTCTTCCACATCCCTTCATAAAGGCTCAGGCCCCTCCAAGCGTCCATCACCCCATAGCCCATTACCTCCAATATGGCGGAAGCAGCATCCCAAGCGAGCCAAGGACTCTCATCCACCTTGATCGCCCACCTTTGGTTCCTGACTGTCATTTACCTTCTTTGAGTGATACTGTGGTCCCTGAAAATCACAGTGACCACCTGGCTCCGGCGGGTGATCAATTCACCCATTCTACCTTTCCAATGATCGGTGTGACTTGTTTGGGGCTATCTCTGTCTCCCCCTGTCTTCCCGGGGCCTTCGAGCTGCTGGGGGGGCAGGTGGGGGGAGGTGGCTCCCTGCGGGTTGCCCGGTTTCTCTTTTTAAGTTCTTCAGTTTTTAGGCCGTTGCCTTTGTTCCTGCTGATAGTTTTTGATTATTTGTTGGCTCTCAGCCGAACAGGACATTTTTACAGGACTTGCCCGGGTACATTAAAATGTTCTCAATTTAGCGATTGGGAGCCCTTGTTAACCATAGATTGTTCGTCATTATTTTCTTATGGTTTATAGAGTTACAAGGGGATCCTCTGTTACCTTCATCTCATTTGTAATGGGTCCTTGTTTCAGGCCGGAGCGGACGTCATGCTCCTCCCTCTGTTCCTGGGAACCGGATGGCGGATTTCCCTTGGACAGATGTACCTCTGCCTTGTCGGCAGACATGTAATTGTCTCATCCTGAGATTGGGGGTGTTTTTCAGAACCCCCAATGCCAGGATTTTGAGGGGTCCTGTGGCGGTTTTTGGCCACTCCCCTCCCAAGTTCATTATCTGTACTCTTTTTACTTTCTATTTTCTCCTCTCATCTATTCTGTTTCTTCTTTCACATCCTAGGCAATAGGGAAGCACGGTACCAGCTGAGTCGTCAGGAGTCAAAATCTTATCCATAGGGCAGGGCACGCTCCCTCGTCCCCGCCGGCAGATCCAGGTAAGCTCCCAGGTGGGTCCTCCAGTGATGTATGAACCTCATCCTTTGTACCAGGATAATGACCTCTAAGCCCCATTCCCTCCTGAGAATAGCAACACATAACGTCCAGGGCCTTAATTCCCCAGTAAAGAGGAAAAAATACTTTAATCTTGCTCATTCCCAACACCTAGATGTACTTCTTCTTCAGGAAACCCACTTCCTGGAACAATACAAGCCTAAATATATACATTCTAAATATCCCCACTTTTTTCTGGCAAATGATCCCGATAAGACTAGGGGTGTGGGTGTCCTCTTTGCCTAGCATTCCCCACTGAAAGAAATCAAAGATCCGGAGGGCAGGTTTATCCTCCTCAAAGGAACCTTGGAAGGAATGATTTATACATTTATTTCATACTATGTTCCTAACCAAGGCCAAGTAAAATTTCTCCATGGGTTGTTTAACCTTATCTTGCCACACCTAGAGGGGAGGGTGATAATGGGAGGCGACTCAAACATCGCCTTAGACCACATGCTTGACAAATCGGGACCGGGACACTCCCGTCTGCTCCACCCACCAAAACACAGCCTTAAACTCGCCAGGCTTCTTCACTCGTTGGGTTTGGTGGACGTGTGGAGGAAACTCAACCCTAAGATGAGGGATTATACACACTACTCAGCTCCCCATAAGAGTATAGCTAGAATAGACCACATATTCACGTCGGCTCATACTATCTCTCTGATCTCTAAATCATATATTAAAGAATCCCCCTTATCAGACCATTCATCTGTTGTAATACTTATGAAAGTGGACCTAAACAATAGGAAAAATCCTTATTGGTGTCTTAATGAGACTCTCCTGAACAATCCAGTTCACTGCACTTTGTTGGAAAAAGAACTTAAAGAATATTTTTCACTGAATGATAATGGGGAAGTCACTCAAACAACATTATGGGCTGCTCATAAGGGGGTCTTGAGGGGGAAGATTATCCAACTAGCGAACAGGCTCAGAAAGGAAAGGAAGGTAGACATTGAGAAGCTTGAGCTGGCTTTTCACGATCTCTCCAAATCCCACAAAAGGAACCCAACTCCTCAATCCAAGGCCAAGCTGGAAGGTTCAGTGGATATGCAGTTGGCTAAAGGATAGATCCCAGAGTGTGGTTGTAAATGGGGTTCACTCAGAACAGAGACCAGTCACTAGTGGGGTACCACAAGGCTCTGTACTAGTGAATGTATATCCAACTTATCTTGTCCTGGGTCATGTCTCGGAACACCATGGGGTGATCACTGACCAGAGACAAGACTCACTTGGGGTAAATGTTGGTGTGAGACCCTAGATAGGAAATCGGTTGACGTATAGGTGACTTGGAAGGTCGAACCGGAACCTAACTCCTCAACCCAAGGAAAACACCCTAAACCTCTCTAGCACTTTTCGGTCGAGTTCGAAGAGTTACAGATGGAAGGAAAGGAAAGACTCGGACAAGCGATCAACCTATTAGAAGGGGGAGTTCTGGGGGAATACTCGTCGGGTATTACAACAAACTCACTGAAGGGGTAATAGTAAGTCACTTTTTATAAGAAATTCAAGAAAAAGGTTGTTTCACGTCAC
>BLSH010086768.1:165216-185645 GCA_018402905.1 Glandirana rugosa
GAGCGGTTGTTCCCTGCACAAGACAGACTCCACCGTCAGGTACGTAACAGACGGGTAACAAAAATGGTGAAAGGTCTGGGGGATAAAACATATCAAGAGCGACTTCAGGAACTTAATATGTACACTCTGGAGGAAAGAAGGGAGAGGGGAGACATGATTGAAACCTTTAAATACCTCAAGGGGGTGAATAAGGTTCAGGAGGGCAGTCTTTTCAATATGAAACCAAAATCAAGAACACGGGGACATGACCTCAAACTAACTGGGGGGAAGTTCAAAACTAATCTTAGAAAGTATTATTTTACTGAAAGGGTGGTTGATGATTGGAATAAACTACCAACAGAGGTTGTGAGACAGTCAACAGTAAATGGCTTCAAACATGCTTGGGATAAACATAAATCCATAGTCAGACAACAAGGTTAATGTAAAAAAAAAAAAAAATTAAAAAAATAAAAAGGGGCAGACTCGATGGACTACTCAGTATTTTTCTGCCGTCACTTTTCTATGTTTCTATGTTTCTAAGCAGGAAGAGTAGCGTTAAACCTAGCCTTGACTACTAGTGCTGAGAAACAAATTGAATGGTCCAAAGCTAACTTCTACCTTCAAAGAGACCACATAGGCCCAAGGCTGGCTGCCAGGCTGTCACCGAAATTTAAGACGTTCTCTTTTCCTAGGGTAAGGGACTCCTCTGGGGAAATGACCCAAAATCCACAATGAATTATGGCTCTTTTTCAAGACTTTTATGCTAATCTCTATAAGTCGGGGAAAACGGCTAAGTCCCCTTCCCCCAATTCCTTTTTAAATAATATTGCTCTCCCCAGTCTCTCAGAGGAACACACTGACACTCTAGAACGGCCCATCTCGGTAGAGGAGGTTCTGGAGGTGATTAAAAAACTCAAGAGGGGCTCCGCTCCTGGCCCTGATGGATTTTCCTCAGGCTATTACAAGGCTTTCGCCCCCATCTTAGCCCCCTATTTAACTAGGTTCTTCAATTCCCTGGAAGCAGGTTCCACATTGGCTAACGAGGCCAATCGAGCCTTCATATCGGTCATCCCCAAACCTGGTAAAGACCACTCAGACGTCAGCAACTATAGGCCCATATCTTTGATCAATAATGACCTTAAAATTTTGACTAAAATTTTAGCCAACAGATTGTCGAAGTTTATAGGTAATTATGTTCATAAGGACCAGGTGGGCTTTATACCGGGTAGACAGGGCCCAGATCAGATCCGTAGAGCAGTAGACATCATCTCTCTCCTCAACACGGGCTGGGACGGGGGCCCACGCCAGGAAGGGTATCTCTTATCGGTGGACCTACAAAAAGCATTTGACTCGGTGGACTGGTCTTACCTTTTTGAGATCCTCCATAGATGGGGCTTTGGCCCGAAATTCTTACAAATCTTGAGAGTTCTTTACTCCAATCCTAGCGCCCAGGTCAAACTTCAAAACTATTTTTCAGACCCCTTTAATATTTCCAGGGGAACCAGGCAGGGATGTCCTTTTTCACCTCTTGTGATTGCAATGGAATCCCTCCCATTCGCTATTAGAGATGACTCAAACATCAAGGGGGTGAAGTGTGGTCCACGCACGCATAAATGTGCGTTATTTGCTGACAACCTACTTTTGTTTATATCGTCTCCTCTCACCTCTACCCCTCGACTGATTCATCTCCTACAAGAATTTGGGGAGATTTCAGGGCTACATATAAATTGGTCTAAATCAGCAGCTCTAAATATCTCTACCCCAGAGACAACAGTTCTGCGTCTTAAAGAGCTATATAAGTTCACCTGGAACCCCAACAAATTACCTTACCTGGGGGTCAACCTGGCAGCTAGCATCAACCTTTTTTATGAGGCCAACTACCCTCCACTTTATAAAAAAACTTTCAGATGACCTTATCAGATGGGATCAGGAGGGCCTCTCCTGGCTAGGGAGGATAAACTCAGTCAAGATGACACTGCTCCCTAGGATACTTTATTTTTTTAGAGCGCTCCCTATACCCATTAGGAAACCTCACTTGCTTAAATTACAATCGCAAATTCTGAAATTCACCTGGGGCCGTAAGGGATACAGATGCTCCGCTAATGTTTTATACAGGAGTCGTAAACAAGGTGGTCTCGGTCTCCCTCACTTATTCAAATACTATCAAGCAGCCCAATTAACCCAATTCTCAATCATCTATGCCAGAGGTGACAAACCTGATTGGATATCATTGGAGAGGCAGGCGGTTCCGTTGAACACCATCGATTACTTAGTGGGGGCTCCTCATAAGCTTAGACCCCCAATCCTACCTTATCCCACTCGATAGCCCTCTGCGACTCGGCTCTCAGGTCCCCTAACTTAATATCTAGTCTCCGTCCCCTCAATCACCTTTTCAACAATCCTCACTTTCCCCCAGGCCTAGACATCCGGGCATTCTAGTGGTGGACCAACAAGGGTCTATTCCAAATAGGTCATTTTCTGACCTCCTAAGGGGGTTTTGGAACAGAGTGTTTCACCTGCTTCGAAAACTCACAGGTCATCCGCTCCCTCAGAAGCCAGAAACGGCACTTCTCAATTTCAGACTGGATGGTTTGTCCAAATACTTATTTAAACTTACTCACTTCATCTTGCTTGGTGCCAAAATAACCATTGCTAGAGCTTGAAAACACCCCTCAGTGTCCTTTACGGCAGCAAAACATAAGATTTCCTGGATTATGACTCAGGAGAAACTCGCAAGCATCATCCTAGACTCGGCTGCGAAATTTGACCTAGTCTGGGAACCCTGGAGGAAATACTTAAATCTCCCTACCTGATTCTCTCTTATATACACCAGACCACCTGTAGCCGTCTTTCTTCTCTCTTTCTTTTCCTCACTTTCTATTCTGTTCTTTGTCTCCTCTGCTACTTTGTGCCCCCCCCCCCCCCCCCCGTTTGGATATAATGATGTTGTTGGGCACTGACTAATGCAGGTTTCTTTATCTTGTGGCTGGGTATGGGATTCAACGATATCACCTAAGCAATTTTGTATATAACTTTAGACTTGTCTTTTCAGCTGTTAGAAATGTACGCAGCTTTGGTTCTGATTGTGCCAGGCCCCCACAAAGATTTGGTTGGGTTTTTAGGTCGTTTGGGCTCTCCTAAGCAAAGGGGTCCCCTTGCATTTATGCTGGAGACGGTGTTAATGCCCCTGTCCACAGCGTGATCCCACCAGGGGTGGACTGGGGGGTTCCCATTGCCCATATATGGATCAGCTAGAGTTCTTGGTTCATTAACCCCTATATCAGGTCCGACCTCTCTTCCCACCTCCCCTCCCCCCTTTTTTTTTATCCCCCTAGCCTGGTCTTAGTGATGGCCTGCTCGGTTAGGGCCAAAAGCACTGTCTTTTCTCTTACCGCTACTTTATACTGCTTATGTTTGTATATTTTTATTTGGATGCTTTGGGATTATTCCCTTTTTTTATGTGTTTTTTCTCTTGTTAAAATCTAATAAAATCTAATAAAATTCTTGAAACAGAAAAATGTATATGTCCATTCAGTACTCTGACAATAGATGTCCTCAGTCTGATTGCCAGCATCACTGATTCCACTTCCTCTGATTCCAGGTCATCTTAGACCCGCCACCAGCTTGGGACTGGAGAGTGAAAGGAGAAGCAGCATAGTGATCAGTTCATCCCTTAGCCACTCTGCTTTCTCTTCATATCAGCATAGATCTTGTTCATACATCAACTGATTGGCTCCAGTGATGAGTCAAACAAACATTGGTTCAGTTCAAGCAGGGTTTGGCAAACATGACTAAAGTTCAAGTGCCGAATCTGAACCCTATTAAAATCAATGTAAGCCCAATGTTAAAAAACAGTTCTGGCCATACTCAAGTCTAATAGGCAAGAAAGTGTCAAACAAATGTCACGAGGGGCTGGACATTGCCATGGATAACACAGGAGTGCATTTAATTTTGCACTCCTGTGACCTGTTTTCAGCAGGCAGTGGACTGAAGCCTGCTGTCAGCTAACCACAGAGCCAGTCCAGGCTTGAGCAAGATCGCAGCAATGGTGTCGGGATCCGGCCACATGCCTGGACTGGCCATTCTCTCCCCCTCCACAGCCCAGCTCTCCAGTGAGTGTGGGAGGGCAGAGCAGGGAGCTGGTGACTGACTGTCAAAGCTGTGTTTGATCACTCGGTTCTCAGTGTTAGAGCCAGTGGGGGACCAATGCTGTACCCACTTAGGAAAGTATGAATCTGAAAAAAAAAAAAATGAACCCCATGCTGGCAAAATGACAGCCCTTCAGGTCTGGTATACATTTTAAGGGGGGCACCGTGCAAATAAAACAGAAACAGAAGGCAAAGTCGCCCCCCCCCCCCCAAATTCCATATCAGACCCTTTGGGCCTATAGTATGTTTTTTTAAGGGAGATCCTCACATAAAAAAGCAAGAGAAAAAAAGCAGACCAAACCCTTATCTAAGCATGCAGCCTGTCAGGCCAGGAAAGGAGCTGAAGAATGTGTACCCCCCTCTCTTGAACCTGGGCTGGTGCCTTGCCAAGGGAGTCCCCATGTTGATGAGGACAAGAGCCTCTTCCCCACAACCCTGGCCTAGTGGTTGGGGGGGGTTTGTAGTCGAGGGCTTTTTGTAATTAGGAAGCCCCCTTTAACAATAAGTTCACTCTGCTGTGAGGCCATCAACACTGTAAAACAACCATGGCACCTTCTACTTAGAATGATCTAAGAAAGATTTTTTAGGGATAATGTGGGAATGGCAACATATAACAGACATATTGTGGGGTTTTCTCAAATTTGACTACACAATTGAAAAAACCTTTTAACTCTGAGCAGTGCACAGGATCACAGCTAACGTACACTGCTTGTTCCAAACAAACAGGAGTGAGGAAAAGGAGAAGTTTGGGAGCTCACAGAGGACATTTCAAGCAAGCAGAAAAACACAGTAAGAATGAGTTTAATATAAAAAAAAATACATAAATATATATATATATATATATATATATATATATATATATATATATACATACATACACACACCATATTTATCAGCGTATAACACACACCTTCATTTTAAGAGAAAAGTTTCAGGAAAGAAATAAAATTTAAAAAATTTAAATTAAAAACTTTGAAGCAAAATAAGGGTCAGTGCCCATCAGTGCAGCCTTATCAGTGCCCATCTGCAGCCTCACCAGTGCCCATCAATGCAGCCTGATCAGTGTCCATCTGCAGCCTCACCATTGCCCATCAGTGCAGCCTGATCAGTGCTAGATTACACAGAGGCATCTCCTGTTTACTCTGCGCTCAAAGTCACACAGCCCAGCCTCCTGGACAGGCTCCTATGATAGACAGAACACTGGTCCAATGCCGGGACATGTGACGTCTATCATTGGAGCCTGTCCAGGAGGTGGGACAGTGTGTGACTGTGAATGCCGAGCAAACAGGAGACCCCGGCTCTGTGTAATCCGGTGGCACACCCCCCCCTCCCCCCTACGAGGCAGCCTAGATAAAATATTGGCGACATGATTTGCCCTATATTTTCAGGGGGGAAAAGTGCATGTTATATGCCTATATATGCAGTATCTCACAAAAGTCAGTGCACCCCCTCCCATTTTTGTAATTATTTTATTATATCTTTTCATGTGACAACACTGAAGAAATGACACTTTGCTACAATGTAAAGTAGTGAGTGTACAGCTTGTATAGCAGTGTAAATTTGCTGTCCCGTCAAAATAACTCAACACACAGCCATTAACGTCTAAACTGCTGGCAACAAAAGTGAGTACACCCCTAAGTGAAAATGTCCAAATTGGGTCCAATTAGCCATTTCCCCTCCCCGATGTCATGTGACTCATTAGTGTTACAAGGTCTCAGGTGTGAATGGGGAGCAGGTGTGTTAAATTTGGTGTTATCACTCTCAGTCTCTCATACTGGTCACTGGAAGTTCAACATGGCCCCTCATGGCAAAGAACTCTCTGAGGATCTGAAAAGAAGAATTGTTGCTCTACATAAAGATCGCCTAGGCTATAAGAAGATTGCCAAGACCCTGAAACTGAGCTGCAGCACGGTGACCAAGACCATACAGCGGTTTAACAGGACAGGTTCCACTCAGAACAGGCCTTGTCACGGTCGACCAAAGAAGTTGAGTGCACATGCTCAGCGTCATATCCAGAAGTTGTCTTTGGGAAATAGATGTATGAGTGCTGCCAGCATTGCTGCAGAGGTTGAAGGGGTGGGGGGTCAGCCTGTCAGTGCTCAGACCATACGTCGCACACTGCATCAAATTGGTCTACATTTGTCCCAGATTCCTGCAACCATGTCCTGTGGTCTGATGAGACCAAGACAAACTTATTTGGTTCAGCAGTTTAGACATTAATGGCTGTGTGTTGAGTTATTTTGAGGGGACAGCAAATTTACACTGTTATACAAGCTGCACACTCACTACTTTACATTGTAGCAAAGTGTCATTTCTTCAGTGTTGTCACATGAAAATATAGTATAAAATATTTACAAAAATGTGAGAGGTGTACTCACTTCTGTGAGATACTATATATATATATATATATATATATATATATATATATATATACACATACACTTTTTTTTTTTTTTTTTACTTTTGTGCTGTAGATACGACTGAAACAATCTTAACCAAGTGCCATTGTTAAGTGGCAGGTTCTGTATGCTGTATTCACGTGATGAGTTCAATTATTGCACTGTCAATGGGAAAAACTGTTGTGGAAAGCAGTGAGACAATCAGATAAGCACAAAACTGTACTTCTAGGATTGCTCTGCACAGACATAGAGGCATATTTATGAAGCTCTGAATCTTACATTTGCTAAACATTTACTGCAGGGGAATCTTTCAGGTACATGTGTTTTAAATGACAGTGACTGATCCACCAGCAGTGAATGTTTGATGAAAATTACATTCACTGATTTGCATGTATGCCAATATTTTCTAGAATTTCCACCATTTTGCCAGCATAGCAAGGAAGTGTAACTTTCTGTGCAGTTATGTAGTGCTATTTGGATGCAACTCTGATAAGGTTTTCGTATTCTATGGAGCCAGAGTTGCCAACCTACCAGATTGAAATTTACTGGCATGATGCATAAAATTTACTGGCACGGCCACATTTTTACTGGTATTTTCAAGTTACAAAATTACAGTTTTAAGTGCAAATGTCAGTATTAAGACCCCTTTCACGCTTGTGCGAGTTGTCCTGCGATTTGGGACTGCAAAGTCCTATGACAAGTCGTTCCGCATTATTTCCAATGAGTACCATTCATATCTGTACGGCTTTCATGTCGTGCCGACTTCAAAGTAGTCCCTGCATTACTTTGGTCCAACTTTGATGCAACTTGAGGTCCATAGACTTCAATATTAAACCCTCAAAATCTCATGCAAATCACACCTGAATAATATAGATGCAATTTCTGTACTATTTCTGGAAGACTTTGTAATATGTTCTCCTTGAGCCAAAGTTGCAACAAAGTCGGACCAAAGTCATACTGATCCCAAATCGCGTCAAAATCACGGTAAAATCACGTCAAAAATTGTGGTAAAATCGGGGCGCACAAGTGTGAAAGGGGCCTTAGGCTACGAACAAGTACAATATGCAATTAGGAATACGATTTAAGGTATAAATATTGCATTATAAAATAGATTAGATAGCAGTCATGTTATATTTTGGAGTGCAGTGGAGTATTCTTTCACCACAAGAAAATGTATTTATAACCACTAACACATTTTGTATATAAAAAAAAGATTTTTATTATAAATAAACAGAATAGGTCACTCATTCATTAATTAGTTAAAACAGCAATTATACTTAAAATCCTTTTATCAAGATAATGTACTTGAGCCATGTCATCATTGCAAACTGAAGCTTTGTAGGAACCTTAGAAGGTTGCTTAAAGTGGTTGTAAAGGCTGTTTTTTACCGTCATGCATTCTATGCATGAAGGTAAAAAATATTCACTGTGCCGCTCCCCCCTCAGCCCCCTAATACTTACCTAAGCCTGATCTCAATTCAGCAATGTTCTCGAGACCCAGGGCCCCCCAAGGCCTCTCCCTCCTGATTGGCTGGGATGCAGCAACGGGAGCTGTTGGCTCCCGCTGTGTCAATCACAGCCAGTGAAGCAGGACATGGAGGGGCTGAGCCGCTTTCTCTTTGTCTTATGGATGCAGAGAGCTGGCTCGGGAGCGAGCAGGCATGAGTGACCCCACAGCAAGCGGCTTGCTATTAGGGCACTGAGCAAAGGGAAGGGGCCCAGAGCACTGGCGGGGGACCCAAGAAGAGGAGGATCGGGGCTGCTCTGTGCAAAACCACTACACAGAGCAGGTAAATATGACATATTATTTGTTATTTTTTAAAAATAAATATTTCTCCTTTACAATCACTTTAAATACTGTACATCCCTGACACCCCACATAATACACTATAGTCCTTTTAACAATACCATTTGATAAAAAAAAAAAAAATAAGCATATGAGTGTACAGAAAATTTCTATTTGATCCTGACAGAATTACAGTGTCCTTGCAACTGTCTGTGCACTGAAATGACATTTTAAACAATGTCATCAGCCTATGTAATGAAGATGAGGAGCTGGGGAGGTATATAATAGGGTGACAACACAGTTCATCCATAGACACAGTACAGCGAGTAAGCGTTGTCATGCTAGGACAGGAAATCCTGGCAGAATCACCAATTGAAAATAAAGGGAAAGAAAACCTGGAAAAAAGAAAACTATTGCAGCCACTATATCTGAGCAATCGTGAGTAGCAATATATTACAATTTTGTAGTTAGGTTTAGATATGCCCTCGGCTATAGTAAAATACCTGTGCCGTGATCTGAGAGGAGTATCATGGGTGACAAGAGGAAGCTCCCTATCTCCAAGTACTTACATTAACATTTACTAGCAGTAAGCATACAGTTAAGGACATAAAGGCTGCTGCACCAGCACCAGGATTTAGTTGGTACTCAAAAAATTCAACACTGGAGTCCATACATAATCTGCATAGTTTATTTATGTAAACTCAAGTGGTCCAGTAATACAACAGAAAGCTTACATGTTATAGCTAACAAAGCTTTGCTCATGGCTAGTGAGTGAATAAGTGATGAATAAGGCTTTGTAAGCTGAAACGCGTTAGTGTTCTGCTCTATACTGGACCACTTAATTTTACATAGTAGGTAAGGTTGAATAAAGACAATAGTCCATCCAGTTCAACCCGTGTAGGTGTAGGTGTGTCAGTGTCTATAATTATTTCCCATATCCCTGTATGTTGTGTTCTTTAACCACTTCAATACTATGCACTTAGAACACTTTACTACCAGACCAATTTTCAGTTTTCAGTGCTGTTGCGCTTTGAATGACAATTGGGTGGTCGTGCGACGCTGTACCCAAACAGATTTTTTATCATTTTGTTCCCACAAATAGAGCTTTCTTTTGGTGGTATTTGATCACCCCTGCGGTTTTTATTTTTTGCGCTACAAATAAAAAAAGACCGAAAATTTTGAAAAAAAAAATTCTCTATTTTTGTCACAAAACTTTGTAAATAAGTAAATTTTCTCCATCACTGGTGGGCACTGATGAGGCTACACTGACGGGCACTGATGTGGCAGTACTGATTGGCACTGATGAGGCGGCACTGATGAGGTGACACTGATGAGGTGGCACTGATATGCAGCGATGATGAGCAATTAGGCGGCACTGATAAGCAGCACTGACGGGTACTGAGAGGTGGCACTGATATACAGCACTGATGGGCACTGATATGCAGCACTGACGGACACTGCTAAGTGGCACTGATGGGCACTCATAGACAGCACTGATTGGCACTCATAGGCGGCACTGGGCACTGATAGGTGGCACTGATGGGCACTGATAGGTGGGCACTGGTAGGTGGCAATGGTGGGCACTGATATGTGGCACTGGTATGCATTGATAGGGTCACTGGTGGGCACTGATAGGGGCACTGGTGGGCATATACACTGATAGGGGCTCATTCCCTGGTGGTCTAGGGTGGCATCTGAAGGTGGCACTGAGTGCCATCCACACTGAGCATTATGTCACTTACCTGGTGGTCTAGGGGGTTCTCCCTGGTGGTCCAGATTGGCTCCCTGGTGGTCCCTGGTCGGCTCCCTGGTGGTCCTGGGTGGGCACATCCCTGGTGGTCCCTGGGCAGGCTCCCTGGTGGTCTAGGGTGGCGATCCAAGGAAGGGCTGTGCTGATAAATCATCAGCACAAACCCTCCCTGTCAGGAGAGCAGCTGATCGGCTCTCCACTCCTCAGGTCTGCAGACCTGAGTACAGGAAAGCCGATAAACGGATTTCCTGTATTACACTGTGACCAGCCGTGATTGGTCATGGCTGGTCACATGGTAAAGTGCTTCGGATCAAAGCGATTTACCAAGATCGGTATTGCGGGGGGTCAGACTGACCTCCCACACCCCCGATCGCCGCGATGCGCGCCCCCCCGGGCGCGCGGCGGCTTGTTATCCTGAGGACGTCATATGACGTCCAGTCAGGATAACTGAGCCACTTCCCGGCCGTCATTTTGCATACGGCGGTCTGGAAGTGGTTAAGATGCTCATCCAATTGTCTTTTAAAAAATATCAATACTCCCCGCTGCCACCACCAATTGTGAAAGTGAGTTCCACATCCTTATTGCCCTTAAAGTGAAAAACCCCTGCGCACTTTAAGGTTAAACCGCTTCTCCTCCAGTCTCATTGTGTGACTCGTGTCCTCTTACACTCCCTGAGACTGAAACGTTTTCTTCTTAAGCTGGGATCACAGTTGGGCTATTTGTAGATCACTATCATGTCCCCTCTCAAGCATCGCTTCTCCAGAGAGAACAAATCCATTGCTTGCAGTCGTTCCACGTAATTGAGGTCGCCCAGGCCCCTAATTAATTTTGTTGTCCTTCTTTGGACTCTCTACAGTTCCAGCACATTCCTTCTGAGGACTGGTGACCAGAACTGGACAAAGTACTCCAGATGTGGCCTTACCAGAGTTTTATAAAGTGGTAGGATTATAGTTTTATCCCTGGATTATATACGATTTTTTAAGCATGCTAAAATTCTGCCGGCCCTGGAAGCTGCAGCCTGACATTGCATGCTATTGCTCAATCTGTCATCTACTAGGACCCCCAGATCTTTCTCCATCCTTGATTCTCCCAGAGGTTCTCCCCCTAGTGAGTAGTTTGCATTTATGTTTTTGCTCCCAAGTGCATTACTTTACATTTCTCTACATTAAGCCCAAGTTCACACTTGTGCGGTGCGATTACAGAGCCGGTTCCCGCATTGCATCACTCCTGCAGGCAGTTCATACTGCCTTCTGCAAACCGCTGCGGGTGTCATTACAAAGTTAATGACACCCCCAGTTTTGTTCACAGATCGCAGTCCGAACTGTGAACTCGCACATAAATCGGATCGCATGGGTGAGAACACCCATGTGATGTGATTCCACTACGGGAAAAGAAAGGTTCCTGCACCTTTTTTTGTGCGGATCGATTGAGAGTTCAAGCCATACAACTGTATGGCTGAACTCGCACTGCTCAGAGATCGCATGTGATTGCGGGTGCGAATCACATGCAATCTCTGAGATAGCACATATGTGAACCCGCTCTAAAACTTATTTGCCATGCATTGGCCCGCTCCATTATTTTGTTCAAGTCTTTCTGTAAAATTTCTATATCCTGTTGTGAAGTTATTGCTCTGATTATTTTTCTGCAAAAACTGAGATTGAGCTATTCATCCCATCCTCTATATCATTCATTTGGACACGCCCTGTAACCATTTTGTTTACCCAAGAACAAAACTTGTGGTCCATGCCTGCAGACCTCAGCTTATAGATAAAGCGCTTATGGGGAATGGTGTCAAATGCTTTTGCAAAATCTAGATACACTAAATCCACAGACCTTCCCTTGTACCATGACTGCTGGGTCCTCCCCAGCTCCGCCCAATAATCTGTCCACCCGATCCGTGATGTGTCGAACCGAGTCCCCGGTAAACAACATACCATTCAGCAATCACGGTCTTTCTGACTGATTGCCCTCTCTGTCCTCCTAATAATTGAGTCCCCCACTACCAGCACTTGTCTAACCTTTCCTGTATTGCTGCCCCCCTCCTTACTGGTGCCGTCACTCCCCTGGCAGCTAGAGGAGGGTAGCTGTTCCAGCAATGCCACCCCTGAGCTGATATTCCCAACATCATGCAACTTGGCATTTTTGTTGGGGTGTACCAACTCAGAACTGGCCTCCCTAGCACTCTTTCCTCTACCCCTCCTATCTGTCACTTAGGCTACCTACCTCTGGCTCCTGTGCCTCCATGTCTCCAACCTCCTATTCACTAGCCCCTGCCAGTACCTGCTGGGTAATGTCCAAGCTCCTTTCCAGGTTGCCGATGATTCTCAGTGTTGCCACCTGTCTCTCCAGAACCAGGATCTGGGCTTCCAGAGAAACAACTCGCTCACATCTCACACAGCAGTATCCGCCCTCGATTGGTTCATCAAGGAACGCATACATGGAGCAGGATGTGCATCACCAATCCTGTTGGACATTTTACCCGCTATTCTGGTGGGGATTATAAGGAAAACTTGCTATCAGTCTTTTTAATAAATAAATACTGCAGATTATGTATGGACTTGTGTGTTGAGTTTTTTGAGTACCAACTGGATGGGGCTGAGAGAAATCCAGCTGGGAGATTGACACTTAATACATGATTATAAAACTTAGGGGGGTAGAGCTAAGATCATTTGTTTGGGGAGACCAGGAATTTATTGACTGTGTCCTCCCTGGGCCAGAGTCTCAGTCCAAGGAGTAAAATTAATCCTGAATGAAGCCTGAACAAAAAAGGGTACCACCTTTATGACAAAAGTGAAGATGGAGGCACTGTCAAGTGAAGTAATATGATCTTTTTCAGAAGTAATATAGAGGATCAAATAATAAAAAATTCACTTGGATAATGTTCTCTGGAGCATAATGGTAGCAAGTCCGTCCCCCCCTCCCACCCAACAGGAAACCTGAAGTTCAAGGGATTGGGGCTCCCCACTCCCTTGGTGACTACAGGTCATCCACCGGGATTAACTGTGACATCAGTAACTTAAACAAGGAAGTATAGAAATTGGACCACCACAGAAATCCATAAGCAGTGTGTTGCTAACATCCCTAGGTTTAGAGAAAAAAGCATGAGTAGCCCCCAAAGGTACTAATGGCACTTGTAAGGGAACAGAGATAGATATAGTGATTTTATAAAAACATGTAACTTTTATTTATACATCATAAAAATAGTATATTACAGAACATCATAAATGATAAAAAAATCAACAGTGAATCTGTTAAATAGATAGATACAAAACTGGTGACACGTTCCTCTCCTGCTGCCTTGCTGCTGGGATCCACACCAGATCTCTCCATACCGAGCCCGCTGTACCTCTTTTATAAGCCAGTGGATACTCTTGAGGACCCTATGGGGCTATATGTATGGGCCACATTCTTGAGGTTTTAAGATTCTAGGACTTACAGCTTCCTTTTTGCTTCTATGACCTGGCCACTTGTGGCCATACCCTGTGACCTCCAGGGAGATCCTTGTGTGGAGCATGTGGGGTCCTGGCTACCCTATCAGGGACATTTGAAATGCCTCAACTTGTGGCACTGTGAGATTTCTGCTCATATCTAGGATGAATGACACAGGCTGTATTTATAGGGATGAATTAAAAATGTGTGACCTCTTTCCAAACACCCCTGAAGAAAGGATTGAACTCTTCCTGAAACGCGTTGGGCATGTTAGAGGAGAGTGTCACCAGTTTTGTATCTGGACAGAAGAATATAAGCAAATGGAAGCATGGAGTGCCAACATCCCTGGTAATAGTAAACAGAAAACCCCTCAAAGGATGGGACTTTTCAGGCACATAGACTGGTCAAAATGTATATATAAAAATATACATTTTATTTATACATATAGGTTAAAAACAGCTAATGCATGAGAACATACTAAAGGCCCGTACACACGGGACGACGATCGCATACAACAGGTCGTACTAACGACCGTTGTATGCGAAATCGATCGTTCGTATGCGCGATTTGAACAGTCGAACATACGACGGTCGTACAAGGGAGTTGTATGAGCAGACTAGAAAACTTGGTAGTACCAACAAGCTATCATACGACCGTTATATCTTGTGTACAGAGCAGTTGGTACAACAAAGTTGTATTGTGCAAAACACGCATGCTCAGAAGTCAGGAATGGCTGGATGCTAATTAAATGCACCTGAACGTTCTTCTGTGGTCGTGCTATCGTGTAGTGCAGTCAGTATGCTGCATACAACAGCCAACGTACGATTTGACACGATCGTACGTGCGATCGTCGTCCCGTGTGTACGGGGCTTTAGACAGTACAAATTGACATATTAATGGCAATGTTACACACAGGTAAATAGCACCTAGCACTAATGCATTTCGGGATTTCTCCCTTCTTCAGAAGTGCTGTAAGATGTATCATTCCACATACACCATGTGCAAACCGATCTGTAGGAAACATAAATATAGATGATACATACAATATTATATAAACAATCAAAGAGAATGCATTGAATGAAGGCTCTTCAGCACATAATTACCTGTCCTTATATAAGAAGAGATATATTTTGTGTAATTAAAATTTCTCAATGGTGCATTACATCAACGGAGAGTTCCCATGTACCACCCAGCGCCCCTGGGATAAAGCAGTGAATCCCTCAGAAAGGGTCCAGAGGTACTGTCAGCCCATAGACCAGAGGGCCCCCCCCCACCTGGGAGGGAGAGGTACCAACAAAATTGCCCAGATAAAGCTGCTGTATGAAAAAGGAAAAGAAAACATGTGACCAAATAGATATAAGAATAGGTAGAACTGCCTGTCATTAGCAGCATAATAAGAAAGGATTCCAAATAATGTAGATGTTTCTATCAGTATGGATGCAAGTACCTGATCAGTAGGTGGAGTGTAATATCAGAGACAGCATGTTGAAGCCAGGATTAGCATGTGAGGCTGGATGACACACAACAGGCACAAAAGTGCTGGCTGTACTGAAAAAACAAACAAAAGGAAATGTCTGTGTCTGTATATCTAAGCAGAGCAACCCATGAATGCCCATTAGCATGGTATAGTGGTGATAAAGCTCTAAGGTCAAGAATCCCCTATCATTATTATTGCAGAAAAGGTTACCTGTTAATCCTTGTAAAAAGCAAATCGCCGCTCTATCGCCGCTCTATCGCCCATTCAAAGTCTAAGGGCGGACAGAGCTATATATAGGGTATACAGGTGGAAAGAGGGAGCCAATTATTTCATTTCATTTCAATTTCTTCATCAGTTCAACCCCCACAGTTATTACCTTTTGTATCTCTTGAACCTCCCTTCTAGATTGTAAGCTCTAACGAGCAGGGCCCTCCGATTCCTCCTGTATGTAACTGTACTGTCTGCCCTCATATTGTAAAGTGCTGCGCAAACTGTTGGCGCTATATAAATCCTGTATAATAATAATAATTAGCATTAACCCTCAACTGCAGGGCAAGTACCGTTGTCCCGTCCAATCAGGTACATGGGAACTCTCCATTGATGTAATGCACCATTGAGAAATTTTAATTACACAAAATATATCTCTTCTTATATAAGGAGAGGTAATTATGTGCTGAAGAGCCTTCATGCAATGCATTCTCTTTGATTGTTCATATAATATTGTATGTATCATCTATATTTATGTTTCCTACAGATCGGTTTGCACATGGTGTATGTGGAATGATACATCTTACAGCACTTCTGAAGAAGGGAGAAATCCCGAAATGCATTAGTGCTAGGTGCTATTTACCTGTGTGTAACATTGCCATTAATATGTCAGTTTGTACTGTCTTAGTATGTTCTCGTATATTAGCTGTTTTTAACCTATGTGTATAAATAAAATCTATATTTTTATATATATACGTTTTGACCAGTCTCTGTGCCTGAAAAGTCCCACCCTTTAAGGGGTTTTCTGTTTAGCAGTTTTGTATCTACCCTATCAAGTCAACAGATTCACTGTTGATTTTTTATCATTTATGATGGTGTAATATACTATTTTTATGATGTATAAATAGAAATGACATGTTTTTTATAAGAAACACTTCATATATCTTTGTTACCTTAAAAGTCCCATTAGTACCTTTGGGGGTTACTCACGCTTTCTTCTATAAACAAGTAATATACTCCCTCAAAGTTTACTAGTGGCTCAATGTGAAACTGTTGAGTATTATCAGTAAATACTCACACTTTAAGGCCTCATACACACGGACATTTTTTGACGCCGTCGTTTTCTGGCATTTTTTGCAGCTCTCCATGTTAGTCAATGGCCCCATAAAAACGTCGGCGTTTTTGAGCTGTAGATGGCGTCGGCGTTAGTGAGCAGAAAGTAGAACCCATGGCCATCGCGTTCTGAGGCTGTAACGGTTTGACGCCGACGCCACAAAACGCCAACAAACGCCAACAGACGCCACCTAATATTGTACCGGCGTTTTCGGCGTTTTTTGACGCCAACGTTTTTAGGTTGAAAACTAGCAAAGGGATGATTTTTTTTAAAAAACGCCTATTGACGCCGACGCTCACTAACGCTCAAAAACGCCAATGCATAACGCCGAAAAACTTCAACTTTTTTCCTTGACGTCGGACCCGACGTTTTGTTTATTTTTTTAGATACGCCCGTGTGTATGAGGCCTAAGTATGCATACGCTATAAGGTGGGAGCTAAGGGGGAAGGAGGCTACATGAGTTTTGGGGTAATTTTATCTATCTATTTATTTTGTTATTTTTAAACTGTAATATATTCACTTCGCCTAAAAATCAGCATCAAACTATTCCCAGAACATACTGGGATTTCTAAATAGAGAACACAAGTTGTTTCCTTTCATACACCCTCTCCTTCAGTAGAATCTTACAGATCATCATACAGAGAGGGAAGGGGAAGAGTCATTAATCTGCCTCATTCACTTGCGTTTGCAAATGTAAGCTTGAGCTATTGAACGCTGTAAACAACAAACTCTTATAAAAAAGAAAACAGGAGGTAAGAAGAGACTGGGAAACTTACTAAGGCAAACATACAGTATTAATATATATACACACACAAAACAACTTTACATTCCTATTACACATGCTAGGATCATTTCAACAGGAGCTGTAATATAGGGGTGGGTAAATCTCTGGTCTTTTGATCTTCACCTGTACAGAAAAAAATGACAATGGAATTAAAAAGTTATACAATTTTTAGAATCATTAATCAACAAACATATAACTAAATTAACCAATTCCTGTCCGGCCTATATAAAAATGATGGCCGGGCGGGACTTTCGTTGATCCGGGTGGTCGTCATATGACATCCTCCCAGAAGCTCTGTCCGCCGCACACAGCCAATGCCTGATCAGTGTACTGGCCTGCTGCCAATACCATGTGATCGCTGTGACCAATCATATCAGATCACATGACAATTGTAAACAATGGATGGTTTCCTTTCATAGCATCCATTGTGTAAAATTGTGATAGGGCTAATCACACCCTACCTGTACCATGTGATTAGCAATCACATTGGTTGAATCGGTTTCATTCAGTAAAAAAGGTTGCTTATACCAGGGAAACTCACTGGTATAAACAATCATGTGTAAAAAAAAAAAAGAAATAATCCTGGTCACTTCCCCTGAGTAGTTCAGTGTTACTATGGTAGCACTGTATTGCTCTGGTCACAGTTTGTTAAAAAAAAATCTTAAGAAAAGAAGTAAAAAATAAAAAAAAAAATATAAAAAAAAAAATATTTTTTTTTAACATACTGTCACCAGTCAGTGTCCCTGATTACCGCCACACCAGGCATATGATAACGCTGTATTGCACTGGTTACAGTACGTAAAAAAAAAAAAATCTTAATTTTCCAAAAAATTGTGACAAAAAAAACTTGTCTCTTACTAAATACCTTGTACTGTCTACTTTCCAAAATGTGGTCCTGGCGTTTTTTTTTTTTTGGAGCCTCAAGAAATGAGGCCGTCAGTACATCAGGATTGATTCATTTTCTGATATACTGTATACCATAGCTTATGGGCTCTATAACTTTCTATGGACTCGATGGACTCCAACTTTCCTACAGACTAAATGATATACACTGATTTGGATTATTTTCATCAAATAAATGTAGCTGAATATATTTTGGCCTAAAGTGCATCCATGAACTTGCTCATCCGTGTCTTTATGGTCCTTGCTTTGTGCACTGGTGCACAGTCATGTTGGAACAGGAAGGGGCCATCCCCAGACTGTTCCTACAAAGTTGGGAGCATGAAATTGTCCAAAATGTTTTGGTATGCTGACGCCTTAAGAGCTCCCCTTCACTGGAACTAAGGGGCCAACCCCAACCCCTAAAAAACAACCCCACACCATAATCCCCCTCCACCAAATGGTTTGGACCAGTGCACAAAGCAAGGTCCACAAAGTCATGGATGAGTGAGTTTGGGGTGGAGGAACTTGAATGGCCTGCACAGAGTCCTGACCTCAAACCAACAGAACATCTTTGGGGTGAATTTGAGTGGAGACTGCAAGGCAGGCCTTCTCATCCAACATCAGTGCCTGACCACACAAATGCACTTCTGGAAGAATGGTCAAACATTCCCATAGACACACTCCTAAACCTTGTGGACAGCCTTCCCAGAAGAGTTGAAGCTGTTATAGCTGCAAAGGGTGGACCAACTCAATATTGAACCCTATGGAATAAGACCGGGATGCCATTAAAGTTCATGTCCATGTAAAGGCAGGTGTCCCAATACTTTTGACAATATAGTGTATATTCGCTTCAGCTCCGGAAGATTTAACCACCTTCATGACCAGGCCATTTTTGCAAGACGGCACGGTGTTACTTTAATTGGCATTGCGTGGTTGTGCGACACTGTACCCAAACAAAATGTATGTCTTTTTTTCCCCACAAATAGAGTTTTTTTGGTGGTATTTGATCACTTCTTATATCACCTTTATTTGTATATATATATATATATATATATATATATATATATATATATATATATATTATAAATATAATATATAAAGAAATAATAAATATAGTGAAGTAGGGGAAACTTTTGATAGTGGCTTTAGGGTTAATCCTGCCCATGAAGAGCCATCCAAGAATGGAAAATTACTTACAAACTTGCAAACCTAATAATAATTAAATTTGCTAATAGTATGTTAGACAAAGCTAATGTAAAGGAAATGTAAAGGGATATTTAGATTTGTGATAAAAGCAAACCTGAATTGTTGTGTCTATGTTCTCCAGTGCTGGTTTAAATACACTTAACTGGCTGGAAAAATTTGAACCTGTAAAGGAGAAACACTGATTAAAGAAACCGATTATGTCTAATGATAAATGTGGCCTTGGTTTATTTACTAAAGCTAGAGAGGGCAAAATGAGTCACAATTCTGCAAAAAACCCAATCAGCTTCTAACCTCAGCTTGTTTAATTAAGCTTTAGCAATAAAACCTGGAAGCTGATTTATGTTTTGAGCCTTAGGTACAATGCAATTGGAATTTTCTATGAATTCTCTTCATTTATTAAATCATTGGTCAATAAAGATTCCCACAGAATTATAGCAGGAATACACAGTTAGAAAATCGGCCGATAGCTCGACCGCCGACCAACGAAACATCAGTCGGTGGTCGAAAATGTTGCAGGAATACAGGGGGAGAAAATCGGTCGATCGCTCAACCGCCAAGCGGTCGGTGGTCGAAAAAGTTCAGCTCATGCGTAATATGTTCAAGAGAATTTTTACTGCCCACCTTCACACCAACGCATAGAATATTGTTTGTTCACAAACGATTCGACACACATTTTCAATTTTTTCAACTGGTCTTTTTCGTTCATGATACAGTGCCTTGCAAAAGTATTCGGCCCCCTTTGAACTTTGCAACCTTTTGCCACATTTCAGGCTTCAAACATAAAGATATAAAACTGTAATTTTTTGTGAAGAATCAAATTAAAACGTGCGGGTTAAAAAGTCAAAAAATAAACAATTTTTTCAAACTTTATAGGTTATTTAAAGCAAGGTGAAGTACTAACACAGGGTGAACAACAACTAAGAAGTGTTTTTTAATGTCAAAATATAGAAATACAAACTTCGGACTTTACACCGTTTTCCAACGTTTCAAGTTTCCCCCGGCTTATGAAAACGTTCCGTGACATAGTACTTGCTTTTTCTGGTCAACTTTTTTAACTTTTACACACAGCTTAGCAAACACTTGTTTGTTATAAGATACGCAACCACACTTCCACCCGTCATTTTTAAGAGAACTTGTATAATGCGTACTCGACTTGAAAAAGCTGGTGGCTGGCGAACCGCCAACTCGCTAGCTGGCTAAAAGAGGGGGACATAAGGACGTTGTAAAAGCTGGTGGCTGACTACAAAGCAACCAGCCGCCAGCTCGATA
>BLSH010086768.1:186100-198501 GCA_018402905.1 Glandirana rugosa
CTGTGTTAGTACTTCACATATCCAGGAGTTAGTATGGCCAAGTCAAAGTCCAGACCTGAATCCAATCGAGAATCTGTGGAAAGAACTGAAAACTGCTGTTCACAAACGCTCTCCATCCAACCTCACTGAGCTCGAGCTGTTTTGCAAGGAGGAATGGGCAAAAATTTCAGTCTCTCGATGTGCAAAACTGATAGACTTCCCCAAGCGACTTACAGCTGTAATCGCAGCAAAAGGTGGCGCTACAAAGTATTAACTTAAAAGGGGTTAAATAATTTTGCACGCCCAATTTTTCAGTTTTTTATTTGTTAAAAAAGTTTGAAATATCCAATAAATTTCATTCCACTTCATGATTGTGTCCCACTTGTTGATTCTTCACAAAAAAATTACAGTTTTATATCTTTATGTTTGAAGCCTGAAATGTGGCAAAAGGTCGCAAAGTTCAAAGGGGGGCGAATACTTTCGCAAGGCACTGTATCTATATCGGGTATTACTTGCTGGGCATCAACGGTTAGAATATCGGCCGATCCTCCGCAGAATGGACATTTTCGGACGATATTCTTATCATGTATTCCTGCCATAAGCCCACTACATAAAAATCTAAAACATCTAAAGGAAAAGTTCACTTATGTAACAAGATTAATACTACAATGTTGTACTTAATGCTACACAGACCATTTTGTAATTTACATTTACATTTCAATCTGCAGTCGCTGTAATTTCACCAAAACCGTCGAAAAATGAAATGCAATATGGCAACCTGGAGTATAGAATGCCCCCAGAAAGGTAATTTCCTGCCTGTATGAGTGGACCCCTGATGTCTTCACTAAGATGGAAATAATATTTTAGGCAGGAATTCGATTTTTGATTAAATGTTATCTAAAACTTGTCAGCTAATGTAAAAAAAAGTTGCAGACACTGCAGATTTCTTCATTAGAGCACCATGATTTGCTTAGAGGGTTGTAATGAAACCAAACTGTGCCAAACTATGGTACCTAAGAATCTCTATTCACAATCCTTTAAAATCCTTTACAGATTACCAGTTTAGAGCTACACAGGAGGTCTGGTACTAGAATTATTGCTCTTGCTTTGACGTTTAGAGTGATAGCTCACATGTGTGATGCGATCACATGCGTGCGTGACACATTTATGCGTAAGCACCGGGGGAAGGAGACGCTTTAAATTTTTTAAATTATTATTTTTACACTGTCTCTAAATTTTTTTTGATCAACTTTATTGCTTTCACATGGGATGAACAATCGACCGACCGATCCTTTCTGCAATTGACTGACCGATCCTTCCTTCGACCAATCCTTCCATCGATCAATCTTTCCTTACTATAATCCTTCCTGCGATCGACCGACCGATCCTTCCCTTCTTTAATCTTTCCTGCATTCGACCATCTGATTCTTCCTTTGTCCAATCCTTCCTTGGATCAATTGATCCTTCCTTTCTATCTTTTGATTCTTCCTTCCTTCATTATTTTTGTGCTAATAATTTTTTGCAATGTTATTTATCCTTTTCCATATAGTATACTACCTGGTTGATCCTGCCTGTTCCTGTGTTGCTGTCAGTAAACTGACTTTCTAACATCCTGCTCTCTCTGCAGCTTCTGTATCTCCCTCTCCCTTCCTGTCACTTCCTGTCATTTCCGTGGTCTGTGTGAAGCACCTCCTCTCCCCTGCTGAATCTAAACCAGCAAAGGAATGTGAGCCCCTCCTACTGGAGTCTCTCTGCTAGGGAGTAAAGCCTCGTACACACGAGCCTATGGTTGGTCAACCGAACGTCCAACTTTTTCCAAAATTGGGCCACGGTGGTTTGGTCTAGCGTACTAATGTGAATCAAGTAGTCGGCCAACAAAGCTGAACGTAGTGACGTGTTCCGAGCGTATAACGAGGAAGTTCAGGTGAATGTGATTTGTGAATTACGAACACAGGTTACAAGACTTAACACTTCCTGGTTTCTGAGCATGCGTGTTTGCACTTCCAACTTTTGGTTGGTCAACTAACTTCTGTACACACGAGCCAACAATCGGTCAACTCCTTGTTGGCCAACACAAGTTTTCTAATCTTGGTTAAGTTTTTAGAAGTTGGACGACGATTGGAAATCGGCTGTAGAATCGTGCGTACACACAATCGGATTTTCGGCCAACAGGCTGTTGGACGACCGCTGTTGACCGACAATCGGACCGTGTGTACGAGCCTTAAGACCCAAGAAACCCATGTGACTGCACATAAGCACTGCTGGGAAAAGGTATTTAGAGATTATATTGCTGAAAAAAAAACCACACTGCCATCACTATTGCCCCATAAGAGAACATATCATGGGACTTGAGTACACCTGGTCAACTGCGAAAAATGGCATACATTTTTAATATCTGTAGGCGACGCTTTAAAAGCATTTACAAGATTCCACTTTAGATTTACACAGGAGGTCTGGTGCTAGAGTTACCGCCCTCAATCTGTCGTTCGCAGTGATACCTCACTTGCTTACATAATGACACGAGACTGATGCTTGCATTCGTCTTTGCATGCGAGCACGGGGGAACGGGGGTGCTTTCATTTTTTTAAACTAAATATTTTTCTTTTTTGTTAACTTTTTTGTAACTTATAAACCGTAAACTCTCCAGGCTAGGGTCTCTCAAAATGCAATAGCCAGTTTCCTGACTATCTAACATATTTTGAGATCCTGTGTGAATGTGTACCCTAGACTGTGCCGAGCTGTACCTTATACTAATACTCCACTAGTGTGTGGTAGAGACGGAAGCAGTCCTTGAAGCAGAGACCAGTTTGGCTAGGACAGGAGGGACAGAAAAAGAGGGTATCTCTTCTTATTCCATGTCTGCTACAGACAACATCTTTTTTGGGGTAATTTTTGGGTCAGGATACCAGGAATGGCATCTGGAAAATGCCTCTCATGCAGCCGGCTCACTGCATCTGAATTGGGAGTTTGAGCCACAACACCTTCTAGATACAAAAGGGCAGTGATGATCTCTTCCTGAAATGTTAGGAAGGATCCACTTCGTCCTGTTGCTTTATAAAGTACAAAAGTGCTGTACAGAGCCAATTGGTAAAAGTATACAGACACTTTTTGTTCCAGCATCTGGTATTACGGGAAACTAAGTACAGCTTCATCATCTGGTCGTTGAAGTCCACCACTCCCATGTTAAGGTTATAGTTGTGGACACAGAGGGGCTTCTCCACAACACCAGACACCGTTGTAATTTGGACTATCATATCTGCGTAAATGAACAGGATGAAAACATCCCCCTTGTCCTTACACTTTTCTGTGAGTAGTTCATCATTTCTCAAGCAGGCGCCCCCCCCCCCCCCCCTTCTAAGTTGGGTATTTACAAGCTGTTGGGGGAAGCACCGGCAATTAGGTCACATGGTGCCACATGAGCCAATTCCAAGGTTAAAAGGTGTCTAAAAAGTGGCACGCTTGTGTAGAAATTGTCTACATACAAGTGGTACCCCTTACAGAACAAGGGAAACACCTAGTCCCAAACTGCCACTGATCCCCATGTAATCCTGGTATCTGGGGGGGCTCCACGTGACTATCTTTTCCCTCATAAATCAGAAAATTATGTATGTAGCCTGTTGCCCGCTCACAGAACTTATACATTTGACCCCATATCTGGTACGGTTTTTGGGCAGAAACTGTTTGAATGCAAGGCGGCCAGAAAAATTAATGAGGGACTCATCTACGCAGATCCTTTGTTGGGGCATATACACGCCTGCAAACTTCTGGTTAAGGTGAGTTATAAGGGTCCCAATTTTATGGAGCCGATCATATTCAGGGTCATCCCGAGGACGACAGTGTATTGTCATTGAAGTGCATAAATTGCATTTTATTCTCACATCTACCCCTGGCCTTGGCAGCAGAGAACATGGGTATATGATGAATTGGGTCTGTGGATCAATAACCTTTTTTTAGTAATAATATGATTTTTTTAGTAATGGTAATGTTGAGGGTTAGGCTCAAAAAAGTTTTAAACTCAGAGACTGGTGATAGGTTTCCGTGTGAATTGTCTGGCAAGGTTTAAAGTTGGGTTGGCGGCAATAAAGTGCTTGGCATATAAATTACCAAAAGAGGAGTAGTTAAATTTGCTGTTTTCACCTGAATTCCGGGTTGGGCAGTGAATGGGGGAAGTACGAGTGCTGCAGCATCTGCGGGCTGCCAATCAGGACTTGCAAGCACATCAGGAAGGACACTATGGGCTCTATGGTCCTGTCTTCTAATTCTTGGTGGCTGCGGGATGCTAATTGTGCTAGCCGCGGCACCAACTTGGACTGCACTTATGGGACTCGGCACGTCACCAAGTGATACTGCAGTGCTAGTGTGTAAAAGACCAGGATGTAGTAGGCTGCTGGTGCTTGCCAATTCACCAAAAGGTGGTGCAGCTCTAGCACTGGCACTCTGCTGCATATGAGAATCATCATGCGATTATACCACCTCAGCAACCTGGGCATTGGGTCGGGTATGCCACTCTCATTTGACATGCTCAGAATCCTGTAGGCCTTTTCACTAGTGCACCTTTGGTTGGACATTTTGCCCACTAAATTTATGGGCACCTAGTGCGATTTACAGGAAAAAGAGCACCTGGCTTTCAGGGACTGCTTGAACCGCTACAAATAACATTTACCTGCTAGTGTTAGCAGAGATCAGGCCTGATTTTGCAAAAGCTGCGGTTTTGTATGTATCAGAAGTGACAATGATCTACTGACACTGCACTTGCTGGGGGGGGACTAAATGCAGTTGCTGGCAGGTGTTACTAGTATAATTCTGATCTGATCATAAGATTGATTCATTCAGACACTTTACTAGTAATGGAGGTTTATAGCGTGTCTGTGATAGTGTTGCTGGCAATCAAAGGGTTAAATGTGATAGTGAATATGTGGCGGGCATTCTGACGCTATCTGGGATTGGCGCTAACTGGCGCTAACGCTATCTGGCTTCACCTGTGACACTAATATAGTGATCAGTAAAAAATCTGTACACTACTAATAAAACTGTGACAAGGCAGTGAAAGGGTTAACTGGGGAGGGGGGGGGGGGCATCAGGGGATTGAAATGTGGCCAATGATGTGTTTTTCTGTCAGTGTAGTGCTTTTACTCACAGTACTTCTGATCTCTTCTCTCTCTGGAACAGAAAAGGGCTCCAGGAGAGAACAGATCATCATTTCCTGTGCCTGTGTTTTGTAAACACAGGCACATGCTGATCTGTGATTCACCAGAACCAATGAGCAGGTCCAGCCCAAAAATCATGATCGGTGCTGGATCAAATCACAGCACTGTCGGGCTGGTAGGTGTGCACGCATGCGCCCGCAGCCTGGGAACACACAGGGCGCGTAGATCATGTACAGTACGTGATCCTATGCAGAACTGCCACCCTGTAGGCCCTGTAGCAATAAACTTGCAGCAACTGGTTAAAGAGTATCTAAACTGAAAATCTATTTTTCAGTATATTTACATATATTTTTGCATGCCTTGCCGTTTTCCTAAGAAAATAATTTCTTATGAATCTGTTACAAAGGGGCTGATTTACTAAAACTGGAGAATGGAAAATCTGGTGCACATGTGTATGGTAGCCAATCAGTTTCTAACTTAAGCTTTTTCAACTAAGCTTTGACAATAAAACCTGAAGGCTGATTGGTTTTGATGCACCAGAGTTTGAACTCTCTAGTTTTAGTAAATCCTCAAAATGTCTTACCTGGAGATTCTGACAGTAGCAACACTTCCTGCCTTGCATTTAGCAGGGGCATTGTCAGCTTGCAGTGTGCACACTCCTTCAGTTGGCTAATGAGCTACCTATCAAGGATGGAGGACACATGTATAGATCTGGTAGGCAGCCCAATGGCCAATTTAAAGAGTGCACATAACAGACTGACAATGCTGCTGCTAACTGGCAAAGGCGTAGCAACATGAAGCACTGATACTGGTAACCAAATTTGCAACAGATTCACAAAAAAAGATTGAATTTGAAAGTCTGTGGACACGCTTTTTAATACTGAAGAGATATAATGTGTTTCTTGCACAATAAAGTATTCTTACCTGTCTTTTTGCACTGTATACGGAGCTGCTCACGCACAGCTCAGTGTACAATTTCACCATCTGCTAAGATGAATGAATTCCTGTGAATGTGATGCCATCTCAGTCCTGATTAATCAAATTGGCCAGAGCTGGAACCCAGAAAAAGACCATTGTAAGATGTCATTGGCCAGCTGGGAGCTCCGGACACCAGATTACTGGAGTATAACCAATCAGCTGCATAGTAACCAATCCGTTTCTAGGTTTTTTGTCAAAACTTAACTGAACAAGCATTATCATTACTTACCTTCTCCAAATTCTGGTTGGCTAAGTGCATTATGGAAGCCATGATTAATACTCCATGTATCATCTTCATTCTTTAGCCATAACTCATTGTCCTCTCTGTAAAAAAAAACAGCCATATTAACACAGCTACAGTACTACAGTAAAATGCATAAATAAATCACCAACCACAGGGACACAGACATTGCTTCTAAATTTTTAGCATTAAAGTAGAACTCTGGGCTTTATCTAACTAGTCTTAAAAATGCTCCCTCTCACCTCTTAAAGTAGAACTATAGGCAAAATTTTTTTATTTTGGATAGAGCGAGAGAGGGTTACAACCCCTGTCACATTTTTTTTTCTACATCTGTGTCCCATTACAGAGATTTGCCTTCACTTCCTGTCCAATAGCCAAACAGGAAGTCAGAACAAATCTCTGCAAATTAAAGGAATTTCTTGGGGATTCCCAAGTCAACAGAACTAGTGTCCCCATTGGAAGATTTCCTCCCCATTACTTTTCTGGGGACAACCCAAAATTTGGCATTTTCTTTTACATTCACTTTCAATGATAATGTTAAACAGGACAAATAGAGAGGGTGATCATCTTCAGCGAGGGCACAGAGAGCAATAAAAACTGACAAGTGTTCTATTCCCTCTCCACTCTATCCAAAACTAAAAAAAAAGGTTTTACCTTTAGTTACATTTTAACACCTATTCTGACCAACCTGTGTAAGAAAAATCGTATTTTCAGCCAGCTCCAGACCATGTGATCTCCCTTGTGTCAGCCAGTGTTGGCTGCAGGGGAGAGTGAGAGCGCCCAACAATGACTGGTGATAACTAGAGTTGAGCGAACCCGGACTGTAAAGTTCGGGTCCGTACCGAACTTTGGGGTGTCCGGGACCCGGACCCGGACTTTTCAAAAAAGTCCGGGTTCGGGTCCGGGGTTCTGGTAATTTTAATGAAAAATCTTAAAAATGCTGTAAAAAAGTCCAAGAAGGTCCTGGAGGTCTGCAAAAGGAAGGAAAATGGGGGTAAGGGTGGGACAAGTGCCCTACAAAGAAATGGGGACAGGGAAATAACTTTAAATATTAAAAAAAAAATAAAAACATAAAAAATGCAAAAATGGAGATCATCTTCAAAATGGGTGCAATGATTGACGGTTTCATTTAAAGTGACACACAGACTTGAAATAATTGTGCAGAAGAGATGTGCACTGATTCCCGGTTTCATTTAAAGTGACACACACATTTTGCAGAACAGTGATATGGGTACTCCCGGCTTATTTATACTTTTTTGACACAGTTTGAAGATGATTTTAGAACAGTTCTATGGCCTCTAATGTTAATTAATACTTTTCAGACCCATTTTGAAGATGATCTCCATTTTTGCATTTTTTATGTTTTTATTTTTTTAAAAATATTTAAAGTTATTTCCCTGTCCCCATTTCTTTGTAGGTCACTTGTCCCACCCTTACCCACATTTCCTTCCTTTTGCAGACCTCTAGGACCTTCCAGGACTATTTTACAGCCTTTTTTTGTGCCTAAAAGTCTGTGTCCCCATTGATTTCAATGGGGTGCGGGGTCCGGGACAAAGTTCGGGTTCTGTCCGGACCCGAACCCGGACTTTGTCCCGAAGTTCGGCCGAACCAGCAGAACCCGGACTTCTAGAAGTTCGCTCATCTCTAGTGATAACGTCACCCAAAGGTTTACTATGGCCCATTCCAATTTCAATGCTCCCTCCCCTCCCTTTGCAGTGCCCACTGACTGGCACAGGAGAGAATACATGACCGGACTGGAGCCAGCTGAAAATAGGTAAGTATTCAAATCTTTCTTATATAGATAAGCGTCAGGGTCAGCAGCAGGCTGGCCAAATCTGTGTAGCTACACTAGGAAACTAAGATCAGACTATAAATATTTAAAGTAAGATTTATTTTCAATGAAACCCAAATCCATTCATACAACAGCAAACAAAGATATAAGTGAACCAAATGTCCAGTGACAAAATGGCTAACTAAATAACCGAAAACAGAAAGCCTTAGGGCCCATTCACACCTGAGCGTTTTGTAGATTGAAGCTTGAAGCTACAAAACGCTGGAGGGAAAAAAAATCAATGATTCTCTATGGAGATGGTTCACATCTCCTCTCAAAAACGCCTGAAGCCAAAATCCTGAAAATGACTGAAGCTCAAACAATTTGTGGAAGTATTTTTTCAGTCAGATTTGGGCATTTTTCTGTTTTACATTGGTGACCTTTTGGCCTGTACATAACCACACCAAAACGCGGCAAAATCATGCGACTTTCTGCCTGAAAATGAAACGCTCAGGTGTGAATGCAGTCTAACTACCGAGCTAACTATATACAAAGGGGGAACACAGAAAACCAGGGTAAAACTGGAGGTGCAGGGAACATATATGAAGGGGGAACCAAAACTGGGATCAAGAACATGGAAGAGTAGAAACAAGGCAGCAAGATTTAGGGTATAGGTACAAGGCAAAGAGCAGGATCATGTGCAGGAACAGGATAAAAGGCTATCAGTATCTGGCAGCAAAGCAAAACACTGGAGCCAAAGGGAACTGTAGATGTAGCACCCCCTAGCTAGTTGTACATAGTTTAGTTGTCAGTGTAGGGAAATAGGCTTGGCTGAGAGCCAGGCCTGGGCTGAATCTGAGTCTGAATCATCTGACAGCTCTTCTGGTGCCTCCCTCTGTTTTCTGGAACCTTGGAGAAGGTTCCAGATGTAGTGGGTGGAGGCTAGAAGGGGCTGTCATGCATATTTATGAGGACCCTGGCCAATCCCCAGCAAAAATGGGCTCATAAATAGGTATGAGTCATGCCAGCAGGGGCAGTCGGGAGGAAGATGGAGATGGAGTGCTGATGAGGCTGTCGGTGGCCCTTGAGGGTGCCCCCTAATCTGGGGGGGTGACCTTGGGCCTGGGGCTTGGTTGCTGGAAGGATCCCCCACAACACATGGTGGAAACCATTTCTGGAGGCACAGGAGCAAGTGAGATGACAATAGGAGCAGGTCAGCACATCCGGGAGATCTTCTGAGAGTCAGCCAACTGGGCTGGTGAGGGTCAGTCTGGAGGACTGTGGGGAAAAGTTAGCCTGGGGGGGCTAGTGAAAGGGGTGAAAGGGGCAGCTGCAGTTAAGCAGGCTGGCAGTACCTGAAGAGGTGGTGCTTGGATCAGTGAGCACAGAGAGGAAGTGCTGGGAAAGTGTGAGCTGTGTCACCTTATCTTCAAGTATAGGAGCTGTGAGTCCCTGCCTGCAATGGGACTTTGCTACAAAACGGCAACAAGGTGACATAGCTGGGTTTCTGCAAGTGAGTGAATGCTGGAGGAAATAGGGGAGTGTACATATGACTGATGTAGGAAGAGTTGTCCCTTTAGTTGTTTTGAAGTCAAGTGAGCATCCCATAATTTCCAATGCCTAACCAAGTTTATATCCCTCAATAAAACAAAAATAAAAAAACAAAGTCACAGACTGTTCTGTGACTCTGTGTGCCTGTGGAAATGTGGTGTGCCTGGCTGTGATGGGTGGGGGATCTCAATCTAATTGTGGCTTTTTAGGTGGTGCACCACATAGAGAAGGAATTAAATACTCTCCCAGCATCCAGCATCATGTGGAAACCGATTACTGAGATCTGGTGGCTGCTGGGAGACACCCGCTGGTGGACATCAGAACTACAACTTTCTGGTCTGAGAAGCACAGTTCCACCAACAGGTGATCCAGGCCCTGACTATTAGTCAGAATAGGTGTTAGGAGGGGGGCGGGAGTTTTTTTTAGACTAGTTAGATAATTGTAAGGTGTATCTGAAAACATTCTCTTATGGTTTTGGATGGAGAGGGGAAGGGTTGGAACCCCTGGGCTTTTCATTACTTTTTATTCCTACGAGATAAAGACAGGAAAGCTAGACCAATTGTTGAGAGGCCATAAATCATTTCACCATAAAATGTCAAAAGAACAAGCAAACACATTTCTGGGGGTACCAATAGATCCCCTTCATCAGTATTTGAAAATGTTGATAAGAATCTGGACACTATTTGGCAAAAATGGGATGTAAATTTTAAGCATTAAAATCTCATAAAAAAAAGAAAATGAATTGCTTTTCTGACTGATTCACCAAAGTTCAAAGCAACAGATTGGCACCCAGGGATTTTACAATGAAACTTGTGGTGAGCCACATGCCTTGAACATTATGCATATCTTTTTTTATTACACTTTCAGGTTAGATTTGCCACTAATTTCAGCCTTAATTATTTTAAAACACTTTATTGTCATCTATTTCCCGGCTGAGAAGATTCACCCTCATCTCTATTTATCCCAGTGTCCATTGCCCCTGAGGCAGAAAGTAGGAGGAAATCCAAAATTGTATAGTTGTCTCCAGAAAAGGAATAGAGGAAATCTTCCATCTGGGGCATTTGTTCTAGCGACAGCTTGGTTTTGTCACGCTGCTCCGCAGAGATTTTCTTACACTTAATATTGTGTCCCTGGGGCAGAAAGTAAGGGACTTTTCACCAATGGGAAACAGAAGGAAAAAAAAAATAATAATAAAAAAATACATTTCCTATTATAGGTAAACTGCTGTAGTTTTAATTTTTTTGAGAAACAATCCCCTGTAAAGTGTTACTAAACCCAGGACCCTGCATTCACTATATCTGGTCCCCACAGTATACAGAACATTGAAATGCAATAGTTTTAGTAAATATAAACTGCTAATTATCTTTTCGCATCAGCAGTATATAGCAGTCTTGAGACTTCTATCACTGTCCAGCAGAGCGCTGGTTAAAGCTTGTAGGAGGAGTTTTTATTCTCCCCTGATTGTAATAGGAGGCTGCATGACCCCCGACCCTCTGTCTGCACAGTGCTGATTGGCCCTGTGTTGATCATATGCACTCTCCCAAGAAAAGAAAAAAACAATACACACCAAACTGAGCATGTGAAGCTTGTCCCCAAGGGTCTATTCTATAAGGAGATGGTTTGGAGACTGTAGAAGAAGGGGAGGATCAGAGAAGACTGGATCAAACAGCCTTTTTACATAACCCCTTAGGTTCCACTGTGAGTATAACAAGTATGCTTTACTGCATATACAGACTGATTTTACTGTTGTGGGTTTAGTTACTCTTTAAATTTGGACTTACTGCATTTTTTCCTTCCTCTGTCTCACGATGAAGAATGCTATTGTAGCAATTATTATTATGCCCAAAACAGCGATACTTGCCCCAATGCCCCCATAAAGTCCTGCTTTTAAGATTTTTCCTGTACACTCTGTAGTCGTATACATGTATATGTCTGTGTCTGGACAGCTGCACAAAGGAAAAAGATGAATAAATATTTGTACAAATTATTTTTAAATATATTGAAAATAAACATTTCATTGAATTTATTTATTTTTTACATTTAAATGATTTTAATTAAAACATATTAATTATCCAATTTAAAATGTAATAACTTAAAATGTAACAATTACTGACTTCAGTTTCACTTATTTTTATGTAAAATGTATTATGTAAAAAAAAGGGATTTTATTAAAACTTACCGTAAAATCCTTTTCTCTGAGTTCACTGACAGACGCAGCCCTTCATTAACAAGTGGGTTATATGCACATCCTACCAGGAGTTGACTAGGCAAATAGAAAGAAAGCAAGCTGACCCCTCCCAGGGGGCCGTCCTCTCTCTCCCATATAATCCCCCTGCTCTGCTTAGCATATCAGTTCGTAACAAGCCGTACAAACGCAACACAGAGGGGTGGGTGCTGCGTCTGTCAGTGAACTCAGAGAAAAGGATTTTACGGTAAGTTTCTCGTCCCCCTAATATACCCTCTCTCTCCTGCCGGGGGACCCTCCCCAGTCGAACGAAAGAAAGATAAACGGATCAGTTGAGGACCATCCTACACGTATATTGGGTGAACAATTACTTCCCGACGCAGACAGTCACTTGAGTCTCTTTTCCTAAAATGCCATTCAAAATTATTTTAGGGAAAAAAAATGTATTATGTAAAATGTATTTTTATTCACTTTGACTTCAGTCATTAACAATGTAAAATTCAATAATGTAAAATTTAACCTATTAATTATACAAAATTAATTTTAGTA
>BLSH010086768.1:198511-208596 GCA_018402905.1 Glandirana rugosa
TACCAGGAGTTGACTAGGCAAATAGAAAGAAAGCAAGCTGGCCCCTCCCAGGGGGCCGTCCTCTCTCTCCCATATAACCCCCCTGCTCTGCTTAGCATATCAGTTTGTAACAAGCAAATGCACCACAGAGGGGTGGGTGCTGCGTCTGTCAGTGAACTCAGAGAAAAGGATTTTACGGTAAGTTTTAATAAAATCCCTTTTTCTCCTACGTTCACTGACAGATGCAGCCCTTCATTGACACGTGGATGTCCCAAAGCTGTGTCAGTCAAGAGGGGTGGGTAAACGACAACAACTGTACCCAACAGAATCCTCTCAGGACGCGCCAGCCGCGCCTACAGTGCCGCCTGTAAAACTTTATGGCCAAAAGCAGCATCCGAAGATGCTGACACATCAACTTTATAAAACTTAGTAAACGTCTGCATTGAGGCCCAAGTGGCCGCCTTGCACACCTGTGACACCGAAGCCTGGTGTCTGAAAGCCCAGGAAGTGCTAACTGCCCTGGTGGAATGAGCCGTGACTGGAAAAGGGGGTACTTTGCCCCGAACAGTATACGCATGGGTCACGGTCTGTCTGATCCAACAGGAAACAGTAGCCGACGAGGCCGCCAATCCTTTGCGCGGACCATTTGTCAGTACAAACAACGCACCAGACTTCCAAAAGGAGGTTATAGCCGCCAAATACACCCGCAAAGCCCTCACGACATCCAATGAATATAACTCAAATTCCTTGGAATGCGATGGATGCGGACATAATGAAGGAAGAACAATATCTTCATTAATGTGAAAAGAAGAGACCACCTTCGGAAGGAGAAGGGCACAAGACCGCCTTGTCCTTATGAGGATTAAGTAAGGAGACTTGCAGGACAACGCTGACAACTCAGACACCCACCTAGCGGATGTGATGGCCACCAAAAAAGCCACTTTCTGCGACAGAAAATGTAAAGGAATATCTCTGATCTTCTCATATGGCGGTTTCTGCAGCACAGAAAGCACCAAATTCAAATCCCACGGCGCCAAAGGCGACCGTACCTGAGGAGCCACACGGCGCACACCTTGTACAAATGTACGAATCAATGAATGTGACGCCAAAGGCCGCTGAAATAGAATCACCAGAGCCAAAATCTGACCCTTAAGAGTACTCAATGCCAATTTTTTATCCAGGACATGCTGCAAAAAAGCTGGGACCCTGGGCACAATGTAAGAGCGAGGGTTCCAACCCCCCCGCCTCACACCAGGCAATATAGGCCTTCCAGGTGTGATGATAAATCTTGTGCGAAGTACACTTGCGCGCTTTAAGCATGGTAGGGATCATGGAGTCCGCGACACCCCTGTCCCTCAACACATGGGACTCAATAGCCAAGCCGTCAAAGCCAGCGAGGGTAAAGCAGGGTGCAAGATGGGCCCCTGAGACAACAGATCTTCGCGCAGCGGAAGACGCCAGGGAACATCTGCCACCATTCACACCACGTCGGCGTACCAAGGATACCAAGGCCAATCCGGAGCCACCAGGATTGTCGAAATCCCCTCCGCTTCCACCCTGCGCAGTAGCTGCGGTAGAAGCTTGATGGGAGGAAAAGCTTACAGGAGCCGATACCGACTCCAGCGGGTCTCTCATCCTGCACACAAAAGTTTTCACTTTGTGATTGAACCGAGACGCCATGAGGTCCACATCTGGCGTGCCCCACTTGTGGCAAATCTGGCGGAACACTTCTGGATGTAGGGACCATTGCCCCTGATCCAGTGTCTGGCGACTGAGAAAATCCGCCTGCCAATTCTCTACGCCCGGAATGTAAACGGCGGAGATTGCCGGCACATGAAGTTCTGCCCATCGCAGAATGAGAGCCGCTTCCGCAGCTGCTGCCGAGCTCCTCGTTCCGCCTTGATGGTTCACATACGCCACTGCTGTGGCATTGTCTGACTGAATCCGAACCGGGAGGCCACGCAACCTTAGCGTCCAGTGGGAGAGGCAGAGCCTGATCGCCCTCAGCTCCAGCACATTGATCGGAAGGCGAGATTCCTGTGCCGACCAACGGCCCTGAGCAGACAGCTGCCCCAGGACCCCCCCCCCCAGCCCGATAGGCTGGCGTCCGTCGTGACTATCGACCAATTCAGGGGAAGAAATTACTTCCCCAACATCAGTCGGGGCCCGAAGCCACCGGGTCAATGATCCTCTGGTCTGAGGATCCAGTCTGATCAGCTGGTCCAGGGACAGTGGAGACTTGTCCCACCGTAACAGAATCGCTCACTGAAGGAGCCGAGTGTGACTCTGGGGGTAAGGTACCGCCTCGTGGTTGGTGCCATTCTGCCGGTCCATTCGGAGAAGGGAGAAGCCTGCATACATACCCCGCAGAGGGTTTTATCTGCTAGTCTGTATGACTTGCTAGAGATAGTGAGTCCTGGATCTCTGGTAAGGGTACCTTCCCCCGCTCCTAAACACTTCAAGGTGTGCGTGGTTTTGGTGGTGGTTTACCTACTCCTAGTGAATCCCAATCGGTGGATAAGGCTCAGACTGCTCTCACCATAGGGGTGTTGGACTGAATATTTGATTATCTCTTAACAAGAACTGTTTTGCTTGTCTCACATTTTTTGGACACCTTAGGCCATACGGCCTGTGATCTATATATATATATATATGCACTTTTATTTACACATTTATTTGGTTGTTTATATTCAAGTTTTTATGCACTTTAGCGCAACTGTTTCTTATTTCAAATCGCTAAAATCGCCCAGCCCTCCTCCCTCCACTCCCCTAGGGGGGAAGAGAGGGGGTCACTCACCATTCCGATGGGCGTAGCGGGCAGCCACACGGTTGCAGACCTTCCTCCCATTCCGGAGAGGGATGCTGCAGGCCTCAGGCCCCTGAACAGGAACCAGGTCCGGTCACCGGGCGCAAGTGGGGGTCACCCACAGGCCGCCCGCACGGAACGGGCACGATGCGGCGGGCCCCACCGAGGCTAGGGCTAGATTGCATTGGTCGGCCGCGCTGGGGAAAGTGCAGGATTCTAGCTATCCTCTATGCCCCTCTATTCTTGATAGCAGTCTTCATCAGATAGCTTGAAAAAAATAAAAAAAGCGGTAGCAAAAAAGATGAACATCAGGTCCCATAAGGGAGCCAGGTCTAACTCCTTGCACTAGGCATAATAAAACTGATATGCTAAGCAGAGCAGGGAGGTTATATGGGAGAGAGAGGATGGCCCCCTGGGAGGGGTCAGCTTGCTTTCTTTCTATTTGCCTAGTCAACTCCTGGTAGGATGTGCATATAACCCACTTGTCAGTGAACGTAGGAGAAATGCAGTTTGCTTTACAATTCTGATTGCTATAAATGCTTTGCGATATTTGCCCTGAACTATCTAGAGGCTACTGTACAGTCTGAATGCGCCAACCAGATTAATTTCCAATTCTATTTCTCCAATAATTTCATCAGTGGCGCCCCCCTGTCGCTCCAGCCCGCCACCGCACACCATTGACAACACTGCCCACCCCTGTCGCCAGCTCACCCTCTCACCCGCCTGGCCCCCCTTAGCCCCGCACTTACCCCATACAGGTCACGGCGGCAGCTTCCCCCCTCCATCTCCTCCGTATTCTGGCCATCACTTCTCCTCCCGGCCAATCGGGTCTTAGGACTCCCGGCCAATCGGGTCCCAGGAACCACTCCCTGATTGGCTGGGAGGAGAAACAGGAAGACATTAGCAAATATTAATTTGCTAATGTCACATAACAGGGTGGGCTCAGGGCACAGTGCTCTGCACCCCAAGCCCACCCTTTTTTGAAGCCAATAAGAGCCTCTAATCATGTGCTTTTGAAAAACAAACAAACATAGAAATTCATGCGTCCGGCGCCCTGCATGCAGATTAGGGGGCTGGGTGCATGGATTGGGGGGGTGGCACCTGTGCGCCCCAATGGGCGGCCGCCACTCAATTTCATCTGACTTTAAAATAATTCTGTATATTAACAATAAATATCATGAAGCAAATATAATGGCAATGAGTCTGATACTCACAAGCATTTTGGACCGGTGTTTTTCTGTATCTCACATTTACCCCCGTTACAGTTTTGGTAGCTTTCTCCTGAATCACATGCAGATACACAGTCTAAGCCATTGGATGTTAAACGTTCGCTGTAAAAATGTTGATACCCATCTGGAATGATTTTGAGACAGTACCCTGCATACACGACAAACATAAGTATAAGTTGCACATATAAACACATACAAATGCCATTACACTACAGCCTGGAAGGATTCAGAAAATATGGAAAATGTGTAGATTTCCCTTCCAAAGAGAAAAAATGGATTCTGGGTAAATCCCAAATTCCCAATCATTTTTCATATAAGTAGTCACAGCTAGGAGCCCTGCACACTCAGCGCTATATAGTGAAATTGGAGGCTAAATCTGGCACAATTGTAGTGAAGCAATAATTAATACATTCGCTGTAAATTCAAGTTGGGAAAAATTGAAAGCTTATCCCTACTCAGTACACCAAGAACAGCTCTGGGCAGTAAGCACAAAGGAAGGTAGTCCTGATAAGGTCCAACTGCCAACATTCCAGTGGTTGGTGTTCAGAGTTAGTTACAGACACCTGCTACTTTAATAATACTTCGGGTGAGTCTTCCCTTCAAGGACTGTTATACAAAATTACATTTTGCCAGACGTTCTTTATTTTTTATTATATAAAAGAAAACTGACCGATAATCTTGAAAAGTATATGTATATTTTTTTATTTTCTGCTATAAAACATATCTCATAAAAAATAAAATAAATAAATAAAATCTCTTAATAGATTTTGTCCAAAATGTATTCTGCTACATGTCTTTGTAAAAAGCCATAAAGTGTATATGGATTAGTTTGTGTTAAAGTTATAGCATCTACAAACTATGGGATATATAGCAGCATTTTTATTTATTTATTTTTTATACTAGTAATGGAGGCGATCAGCTACTTATAACAGGACTGTGATATTGCGGCGGTCAATCTGACACTAACTGACACTTTGTGGGAACTAACTGCCATTGACATCACTAGTACCATTATTACTGTAGCCATGCCCCCGCAGGGGTTGCTGGAAGTAGTGGTTCACCTGTTACACTGCCCTCAATCACACTTGTTTTTATTAGGGGATTCAACTTGAACGGGGTAAAGGATGTTTATGGGATGCCCAATGGATCAACAGTTCTTAACAGGAGTATCTATATACAATCCTGTATATACACCTTTGCCTTTCTCCAGCACAATCTTGCTTGCAGTTGACTCCTCTTCCTCCAGCACAATCTTGCTTACAGTTAACTCCTCTTCCTCTCTCCCGCACAATATTTCTCCGGCCTAGCCAGCACATGGTGAGACCTGCTCTCAATTTAGCCCCGCCTCAGTGAACCGTCCATTACAGGCAGGGACCATGGGCCCCTCTAATGTCACAAAATCAGAAAGTGTGCTAGCTGGCCATGCCAGGTTACTGCTCCCAGTCAGTCCCTTCTTCAGGTCCTGCCAGCCCTCCTGGCCACAGAAAATCAAACTCCACTGCCCAGTGACACCACAGTCCCAACTGGCTCTTGCACCCTTCTCAGACTGTCTCTCACTCCCCAATCTGCTTCAGTATGCCTCTTCCAGCATCTCCAGGTGTGTGTCACACACCGACACCTGGTGGATCCCTCCTGGAGACTTGCCCGGCAGCACCACTCTGTTGCTACCTCTTGCTCCTTGGTCAGGACTCCTCTTGGATATTACATGAGGGGTCCTTGCCACTCCCAAGCCTCCAGCTAAAGGTCACCCCCCCCGACTGGGAGCTTCCTAAAAGGCCTCCACAACTAGTACTCCATCTCCCAGTTCTTCCATCCAAACTCTTATCCCTGTCTTGGCTAGCCCCAGGTATTTGATAAGGTCTGCCCCCTTCCAATCCAGGTTGGGGATTGGTCAGGGCTCCCCAAACAACCCAGGCAGCTCCACCTCTCTTCCCCACCCTTTTTTTCTAGAACCCTCTAAAAGCAAAGGGGAGGTAACCAAGAGGTGTCACTGCCTGTGAATCACCAACCACTCCCTAGGCCACTCCCCTGCCCAGGATCAAAACAATCAGGCCTGACTAAAAGTCAGGCCTAACTAAACTTACCTCACCTACAAAAATCCTAACACCTAGCACCTACCTAGAGGTAGAGGGCGCTACATTACAGTGATCAGTGCTAATAATATGCACTGTCACTGTACTAATGGCACTTGGCAAGAAGGGGTTAACATGTAGGGCAATCAAGTAGTTAAATGTGTGCCTAACCAGTCTTTATGTGACACTGACTTCAAGCAAAATTAGAGGTTGTAAGCTCCTTTCTAACTCTACTGTCTTTTTTTTTGAGATAGTATGCATCAATAAAAAACAACCAGACCCTCAACCAGCCAGGCAACCTGGGTGACCAGCAAAGGGAGAGCAACATGCACACCCTCCCCCCCTTCCTGTACCATACCAGGCAATGCCATTTTAAACAGAGGGCTACCATGCCCTAATATATACGTTTTGTACCAATGACATTGACCCACTGACCAATCATGTTAACCCGGCACACTACTATTGCTAAATGACAGATCTTCAAGGCTGCAGAAATGTAAACACAGGGCCAGGGATCATGGGTGACATCCCCAAATATGGTCATGGCCATATTTAGTTATTGGCATCTCCTGAGATCCCTGGCTGTTTGTTTACATTTCAGCAGCTGGGGATTTGAGTAGGTGATCTGACCAATTTGGCTCAGCTTGTTTGGTGGTTCGGCAAACTGGGAACATGCTGGTTTTGGTCACACTGTAACTTATGTTCAACCTCAACACAAATCTCATCCCTATTCAGTACGAGCACCAGGCAACTAGCTTAAAAAGAGAGAGTCTGGGTGACTAAGAGAGCTGAGGCAACTATGAGAGAGTTCAGGGGATGGAAGGAACCTGTGAGTCTCAGAGGAGTGAGAGAGCCTGGGGTGTCAGGAGAACTCATACCTAAAGGCTAGTAGTGGGCCATTGCAGCAAGTGAGCTGAAAGCATCAGGTGGCTTGGTATTTTTGTTACCTGTTTATCCTGTGTGCACCCAAGACCCCTGCGTAGGCAAGTTTGTGGACTTTAAGTTAATCTGTTTTAATGAAGGTGGGCTACCAGGCCCTTAAAATACAGTTCTGACTGGCGTGGGCTACACTAAAGAAAATTTATTTATGACTGAGATAATCACGCCATGTCATAATTTGCTCTATCTAATGAAAAGCCAAACCTATGATACTGTAATTAACACACAAGAATGTGGAAAAGATGTGGTAACTCATGCTCTGATTAGTGAAACTAATTCTCATTTTAGTGGTCTGCTGATCTCTGTCTAAACCCAATCCTTGAGATCCAGCCAAATGACACTGATTAGGCATAGTCTTCCAGAGTCTTCCCGAGAGAAGCATTCTAGGAGAATTCAGTAAGAGGCATCTTTAGGAGCCTGAACTGTGATAGGAAATATTTTTTCACAGAGAGAGAAACATAAAGCAACACAGGCATCAGTAATTACGTGACTGTGTTAATTCAGGCCAACACCTTAGTCCAAAGTGTAGATGTTAACCCTGATATATGTCTGATGGCAACAGTCTTCTGGTAGGTGAGTAAGACGATGACATTGTCAGATGGAGTACTGTATTATCTTGAAGGATGTAAGAAATTTTTGCTATTTTTAAGGTAATAAATGTCTGAAGCTAAGTCTTCCTTTTTTGGGTCTTTCTAAAACAGAATATCAGCACATCAGCTAAACACTAAGTAATGTACAGTATGTGGTGACATCAATATAGCTAGGTGGTCTCCAAAGCCCACAGGTTACCAACAGATATGCACGTAGCACAATACTGTATTATATGACAAGGCACCTAACTTAAACTTGGCCAAACACAAACCAGGGAGTTTAATACACCTGTAAAGACACTTTTCTGGTAGCAGGTCCCTTTAAAACAGTCACCTAATTGAGGCAAACCTTTGCACCAGTTACAGAAGAAGTACCAGATTTAGACATTTCTCACTACCACTTTAAGAACACTTCTGAGATGTCATAGTTTGCCTCACAAGGCTTGTAGTTGCTAGAATGCTGGCAACCATTGGCTTACTATCAATCAAGTCAGAATATTCCACAGCCCAAAACTGAATTTAAACAAAGGGGCAGGGATAAGAGATGACACCATTACCCAAATATACAAATGCCCATATATGGGCAATAACTAGTCGCAAGGGATGCAGACCTGATGAGGAACTAGTTTCAGAGTTCCCCATAAGGCTCCATTCATCTAACTCCATTACTGCCCACTGCCACTTGCTGTCAATAGCAGATAAGGCAGACCTGATGGAAAACGAATATTAATACAGAGCGCTAAGTTCGGGGGTGCCAATAGACAGAGTCACCTGAGTGCAGAGCAGATAGTGGACTAATCGCTGTGTGATGAGCTGCAATATTGCTGGGACCAGTGAGCTGCTGCTTTTGGGATTCGCTATCTGTTGCTAGAGAAAGAGGCTGAGCCCTTAAGGAACTGACCACGCAGCCATCTAGTAGCTGTATTTGCTGCCTGCAGGTGTGACTGGGATTGTACTCATGTGCACCAGTGGTACAACTGGGCCCTAATGCTAATCGGCTGAAGGACTAAGGACTGCTCCTTTACATCTCCTACACAGAGACCTTTACTTATTGCTTATGCTAAGAGGTTACCTATCAGGGGACATTGCACCATATCCTAGCCATTCTCCTAGAGTGCACTCTAGACTAGTTATAGTATTATTGTTAACATTGCAGTTAAGGTGGTTCTAAAGGCTAAAGGTTTTTTACCTTCATGCATACTATACATGAAGGCAAAAAAGCTTCAAGTGTGTAGCTCCCCCCCCCCTCAGCCCCCCAATAATTACCTAAGCCGATCTTGATCCAGTAATGTGCACGAGAGCTAAGGTTCTCTTGGGTCTTTGCCTCCTCATTGGCTGAGATGCAGCAGCAGGAGCCATGCTCAATCACAGCCAGTGATGAGGGGGCAGGCTTAGCCACGCTCGTTGTGTCTTATGGTCTTATGTCTACCTAATTATTGCTGACTTTGCTGATTTATGTGTTGATTCCAGTCTAGTGTTAAATAACTTTTTTTAGCTACTTTGGCTTAGTGGTTATACTGTCTAACATTCTGTGTCTGAGACTACCTTATGTATGCTTATTTATGTTAAAACCATTTTTCTAACACATACATACATATAAATGCATCTACCACTAAACGGTCTTGTGTCAATTTCCTGATACTAATGGAAAGTCAAGTTAATGGTATCCACACTTGTGTTTCTATAAGTGCTTGCAGTAATTTTCATTTAATCAGGCTGAGGTTTTTCTTGGAGTTGAGGTGCAGAACAGAGAAGCCAAATTACCAAGTGGCTCCTGTGGGGGTAACATTACAATTAACAGATTAAATAAACAGGAAAAGTTGGATGAATCATTGGCTTATACTATTTTTTTCATAATTGTAGTGCCTCCCAATACATAGTTCAAAAACCTTTCCAAGAAAGATACTAATAAATCTGAACGCTGCTTTTCTCTCATCACAGGTATGTGTGTCTTATTTTCTCAATCAGCTCATCCCCCACAGTTATTGCCCTTTCGTATCATTTAACCCTCCCTCCTCGATTGTAAGCTCTAACCACTTCCTTACTGGGCACTTAAACCCCCCTCCTGCCCAGACCAATTTTCAGCTTTCAGGGCGCTCACACTTTGAATGACAATTACTCAGTCATGCAACACTGTATCCATATGAAATTTTACTATGCTTTCCCGTTATTGACACCCCCTACTCGACTAACTCTTTTATTCTGTGTGTATGGACACTACTCTCTTTTCGTCGCAAGTCTAAATAATCATAGAAAGAACCTTTCCAAAAACTTGATACATAACCCTCCGTGATGTTAATACTTTTTTTATCATATTCGGTTACTAAGTAGGTTGAAAAGGACAAATAAATTAGACAATTAACATTACAATGGGGGTGTCCTCGGTGAACCATTAAACCGAAGAGACAAGACGTGGAGTTGAGGTTCTTTTTGGAGTCGGACTAATTTACTTTTAATGACGTTCGTGAAT